>RJWT010015954.1:0-20125 GCA_004365215.1 Cuniculus paca | reverse complement strand
TAGTGTAAACTCCAACTCTGCTCTTTCTGAGCTGTGTGATCTTAGCCACTTTACTTGAATTTGTTGAACCTCCTTTTCCTCATCTGTAAGATGAGAATAAAAATATGCACCATTAGGTAATTCTGCTTGTTTTTAAGTTAACTTATCTAGAGGGAGTGCTAAAATGTTGATTTTCTTCTTCCTTCCAAGAAGAAACAACTAAGAAATAAAACTGTCATTAAATATCCAAAATATAAAACATAATATTGTGTGATATCTGTAGTGTGAATTGCTTTTTTAAACGGCCGCAGATATTTTTAAAGGCACACATGCTAGGTGTTGGCTAAAACCTGCATCCTAAGCCCATACCTCTTTGACCTCTGTGTTCAAGCAGTTGCTTCACTCTGTTTACAAATACTCACCTCTCCTGTTCTAATTTTCCCAGCTGTGAACATCACTGTTGCTATGTGACATATCTTTATCTCTCTCATGTCACTCCTAACTTCAGTTATTCACCATCTTGTCTCATTTCTGCCCTGATTACTTTTCTGGTTTACCAATTCTTCTTTCCTTTCAGTCATCTGTAATTTTATTTCCACCTAAAGTGAAGCCTGAGAAAGTAGTTCTGTATATTTGTGCTTCTTACCATGTGCACGCACCAAATACAAACGTTAGTTTTGTGGAGGCTCATTTGGCTTTTTTTTATGGTAGTTGAGATTACTAGAAGCTATTAAATAAATTCATCATCTCCTGCTTCCTCAAATGAAAGCACAGTTGGCATAAAGTTGGAAAGTTCACAACTCCACTCAAGGTGGGGTGGGGGAGGTTTCACAGATTTAAAAACCAATATTGAATGTTCTAGGTTCTAGATGGTTCTAGCTTGTGGAAGGTTCTAGGTGTTAGAAGAACAAAGATATACAAGATATAATCCCTCAAAATGAGGGAACAAAATAATTATATCTGGAAGACTTTATAAGTTGTACAGTTAGTGAAGAGGGAAATGTATAAAATCAGAAAAAGAAAATGTACTGTTACCGTCTACTAATTCATGAAGGCATAAAATGAATTTTATACTTTGCATTATCCTCCTATACCATCCATAGAAGGGGGAAAAAAACCAAGACTTCCTTTAATATATCAATTTCTACTATGTTTTCATTCACAAACATACACCATGAAAGAGGAATTAACTTACCTCTTGGTGCTTCTAGGTGCTACACAGCTGACCCAATCATTGTTAGCATGCTTTGAAGCTGCTTCCATACTTCGAGGTACCCATGTTGCAATTGGAAAGCTACACTACACGAGTAGGAAGCAATAAAGAGTGTTCTGTCTATTCCAGTTCCTTGGACATTCACTCAGATTTTGTAATGAGCTTGACAATTTCTTTTTATACTTTTCTTTAAAAATTTTTCTCTTTTCCCAAAAGTTTCTTAAGTACACGTTTGTAGCACATGTTTACATTCACTGTGGGTGGTTGGTTCATGCACATAACACCATTTAATTATGCTGGCCTGCCCTCCCCTTCCTTTTCTCTCCCTATTTATAAAGACCTATCTCCAAATTTCCTTTCTAATTTTTTCTTTTTATTTTTTTAAAATTTTTATATTTTAAAAAAAAATTTTGAGGTGCTACAGATAAAATCCAAGGCTTCACTCATGATAGATTAGTGTTCTTTCACTGAGCCGAATCACCAGCCCTCAGTATGGCAGTTACTACCAATGTGCCAGCTGAGATTCTAATAGAGTGTACTGAAATAGTTGGATTGCACTGTTACCTTAATATTAAGTCTGGGAAGGTATGCTAGCACACACCTGGGAGGCTGAGGCACTTGGGAGGCTGAGGCAGGAGGAGTGTCGCAAGTTCCAGGCTAGCCTGGACAAGTTAGTGTGACACTATCTCAGAAAAACAAACAAACAATATTAAGTCTGGTCCTTCAATGTGGGATATTTTGAAATATATAGATATTCTTTAAAGCATTTCAGAAATTTTTGCCAAAGGACTGGAATAGGAAAACAATTGAAAAAATTTAAAAATACACACTTATAACACAGAAACATTAATCAAGTCAGTGTGATACTGGAATAGGCACAGCTGTATATGTCAAATGATTATCATTGAGAACCTAGAAATAAATGCATGTGGCTATCATCAACTTATTTTCAGCAAGGGTCCCATGTCATTTAAAGAGGAAATTATTTATTTGACAATTTCTGCTGGTTGAACTCGATAACCACATGCAAAAGAATGAAGTTGGGATCAGACCACATATGTACAAAAATATACACAAAATGTATCAAGAACATCGATGTCAGAGCTAAACAAAATTCTTAGAAGAAAATTTAGAGATAAACCTTTCTTGGCGATGGATTCTTAGATATTGTATCAAAACCATGAGCGACAAAGGGAAAAGAAGAGATAACATGGACATCATCAAAATTAAAAACTTTCATGCTTTGAAGTATACTATAAGCAAAGGAAAGAAAAACCCACAGAACAAAAGAAAACATCTGCAAAACATATGTGGGAAGATACTTGTGTCTAGAACATACAAAGAGCACATACAACTCAGTAATGGAAGGACAAGCAATCCAGCTTACAAATAGCTAAGGATTTCATTACACACGTCTCCAAAACAGACACAGGAATTACCAGCAAGTGCATAGAAATATGCTTTATATCATTAGCCATCAATGACATTAAAATTTAACTACTTTGTACCCACTAAAATTACTAGAATAAAAAATTCAGACAAAAGCAAGTGTTGGGAAGAATATGGGAACATTGAAACCCTCATACACTGCTTTTGGAAATGTAAAATGGTTCAGTCACTTTAGAGAACATGTTGGCAGATTGTCAAATTATTAAACACAGAGAAAAATGACTCAGCAATCCCACCCTTAACTGTATATCTAAGAGGAGTAAAAGCATATGTTCAAGTCAAAACTTGCACATAAATAAATGTTCATGGTAGTTTTACTTGTAATAGCTAAAAATGAGAAGAAATCAATTTTCTCAGGCTGGGTGCATTGGTGCATGCCTGTAGTCTCAGCACTTAGAAGACTGAGGCAGGAAGGTTGCTGCAAATTTGAGGCCAACCTGGGGTACATAGTGAGGCCCTGTCTCAAAAAACAAAACAAAACAAAAAAAAACAAATGAGCAAAAACCAGAAACTGATTTTCTCAATTGGTGAAAGGATAAAAAAAATGATATATAAAAATAGTGATCATATAGAGGGGTAAAATATTGCTTCATGCTACAACATTGATACACCTTCAAAACACCATACTAAGTGAAAGGATACACACACACACACACACACACACAAAACGCACACACACACAAACACTTCACACATTATACAATTTCATTTATGTGAAATGTTCAATATAAGCAAATCAATAAAGATAAAAAGTAAATCTGTGCTTGCTTAAGACTAGGGGACCTAAAAGCATGGGAGATATATTAGTCAGGGTTCTCCAGAGATGCAGAACCAATAGGATGTAAACACAAGATGTGGTAAAAACAGTGTTTAAATAAAAAATTTTAATACAGTGAAAGACACATTGCCCTTAATCTCCCTCAAAATGCTCCCCAGAACTCTGAACACACATCATTTTGTCACTTTCCAAAGCAGTTTATGTTTATATTTATGGAAATTTCTGCCAAATAAAAACATTATGGTGCATCTTCATCCTTTTTATTCACTGAATCTAGCACTGTATGACTTCTGGCTCGTCCTCAAAATAAAAATGACCATGAAAGGTCAAGTTTTGAATTGACTCAGGACACCAAGGCAGTCATAGCAGTGCAATTAAAGACATTCACAGAAGAGGATTTTGCTTCAGAAAGTGGCCAGAATGATGGGATAAGTGTGTAGGAAATGAAGGGGAGTATTTTGAGGGACATTAATGGCAAGAGTCTTCTACTATAATAAAAAGTTTTTAAAACTTATACCATTTAGACAGATAATAGATGATAGATAATTTTTCAGGCAATTGATTGACACAGTTATGGAGGGGTGAGAAGTTCCCTATTGGTTGGTCTGCATGGTGAAGAACCAGGAAAGTCAGTCATTTGGCTCAGTCCAAGCCCAAAGGCCTGAGAACTGGGAAGCCGATGGGGTAATTCTCTGCATGAAGCTTCTAAAGACCTGGAAACCCACAGGGTGAGTGCTGAGAGTCTCAGAATCCAAACACCAGAGCTTGAAGTTCTGACATCTAAGAACAAAAGGGTCTTTGAGCTCTAGAGGGGCAGGGAGAGACAGATCAACAGAGAAACAAAGATACAGACCCACAGATAAAGAGGGAACTCATCTCTCCTCTGCCCTTTTGTTCTCTCCAAGCTCCAAGCATTTGTCTAATACTCACCTACAGTGAGGGCGGACCTTCCCCAATCAGTTCTGTCTTAGTTACTTTTCTCTCATTGCCGAGACAAAGTACCCAATGCCCAAAATTAAGGAAGGAAAGGTTTATTTAGCTCACAGTTTGTGGAGGTTTCAGTTCATCATCAGTTGGCTCCAAGGTAGGGTGGCACATGGCAGAGGGCAACAGTTCATGGTGGCAGAAGATCACAAAAGCAACAAGAACAAAAAGGGAGGAATAGAAAGCAAGCCTCTTTCTCTCCCTTATATTGTATGCAGGCTACCCACCCCAGGGTGGGTGCAGTACTCAAATCCATAATCCCAGCAGTGAACCACGAATCAACCACAAACTCCAGAAGCCCACCCTCATGACTGCATGAAGCTTTGGGGGGACATCTAGACACAAACCATAACAAATTCACTGGCTTGTCCAATAATGTCTGGAAACACCCTCAGAGATACTCTCAGAGATATTCCTTCACCAGCTATCTAGGCATCCCTTAATCCAGTCAAACTGACACCTAAAATTAACCATTACACAAGGTGAGAGTTAAACGGTATGGGATTTGTTCTTGAGAAGATGAAAGTATTCTAAAATTTTGATGATTCTTACACTATATATGCAATTTACTTACTTGTATACTTTAATTGGTGAACTGTATGGTATGTGAACTATTTCTCAATAAAGCTGTAAAATATCTGCTTTTCAATATATCAATTGTAGAATTAAACAATATTTAGAAAATGTGAAAGAGTGTATGGCCAAATATTTTTCCCTTTTAAGGTTTCGGTTAGTCAAGCCTCTGTTTCTGATTCATTGATGTGTAATTCATCAGCATGGTTTCTGAAGAGGCATCTGATGACTAAGAGACTGATAAACCTTTTATTTGGTGGACCTTGGTTGGATGTTTTTCTTTTCCCCCTCTGAATCACGATGCTGTGCTTGACAACATTAGTTTTAACTTAGTTCTGGGAAGGTTCATTTCCAGTTTCAAACTCAGATCTCAGGAATTGCAAGGGAGTCCAGCATTTTATAAAAATGCGGAACATATTATTTCCTCTGATTTGAATGATGAAGCAGATTACATGTGACATTGATGAGCAAGATAGCAAGTTCAAATGCCTGAAGTTTTTACCCACATGTATAATCATACATAGCGCCCAAAATATGGTTTGCACTGGTTCTTTTTCCTGTGGCTGGAGCATTTGAGGGGGCAGGGGAAGTGCTGCCTGGAGGCCTTGCCTAGAAGACTCCTAGTTTACATGATGATCCTCTGCCAGCCCTGTTCTAGAGATTATGTTTGTGGGAACATAGTAAAATTAAAAGGTACTTTCTAGGGGGAAATAGTGTGGAGGAGAAGATAAAGGATACCGTTATTAACCTGGGGCACTGATTCAGGGGTAGTATGGTGTCACTGACTCCTTCAAAGCCCTAAGTCTGGCAGCACTGAGTATGCACCCTAGCGTAGTTCCACATAAAATGCCCCTTCAGTAATTTGCTGAAGTAGTAAGTATGGTCTTGGCCTGAGAATGTAAAAATGTGCTAACTGCCCTCAACCTGAAAAGGTGTTTTCCAGATTTTTGTTATTGTAAATTGTGTGAATTGTATGCGCACAAGTAGCAAGAGTATTGCTGAAAGCAGTATCATAGCTAGAAAAGAGTGGTATGCAAAATATATTTTAACTCACTTTATTTTCTATTTCCCTCTGTCTACACCTAATGACAACAATTCCAAAACTTTTTACAAAACTTGCCAAGATTCTAAAATTAAACTGGATTTAAATTTTTAGTGGTTAGTAAGCTCATTAGGTTTTTATTGAGTAACCTAAAAACCTTGCGTAGTCCATAAGTTAAACACACACACACACACCACCACCACCACCACGACCACCACCATCATCAACAACAAAAACAGGAACATTCAGGTTCATGCTTGCTTCTGAATGTCAGGGAGGTGCCCCTGCCTAGCTCTTCGTCTAACCTAATAGAAACCATCCTACTATTATTAGACCAGAATGAGTTCTAATTTCTTTTCCACTGTTAAAGAATACTCATTTATATTCCAAATGTGCTTGCAATGAGTCACTACAAATAAATCAGATTTACCAAGAGAAAGAGTGAAAAACCATCCCATCAAACTAACATTATTTAGGTATCCAAACTTACACGCCTCACTACATACACACACACACACACACACACACACACACACTTTGGAGTGGGACTGAGAAAAAGATTTAAAATTTGGACAAGACTAATAGCAAATTCAGGTACAGGATGGTGAGTAGGTTGTGTTAGTCACACTGCTACCATGCTGGTTTTAGACAGAAAGCTGAGGAATTCCCAGTTTGCGGCGGTCACAGGATTAAAAAGCTAAGGAGGAATTTTTTTCACGTTTTCTGAGGTGATGGTAACTAATAAAACAAGATTAAATAGTTGTTAGGGCACAGGAAGCCCTTCATATATTTAATCACATTTAATCTGCTCACCCCTCGAGGGGTAAGCACCATTATTACCTCACTTAGCAAATGTGGAACCAGCGTAGAGAGACCAGACACCTTGCGCAACATGACACTGCTGAGCTAGCACGTGGGAACTTGGAATCAAAGTCTCTGACCTTGGAGAACCAGGGCCTCACCCTGAGAGTGGGGTCTGGGGTAATGAACGAGACACATGGCCTGCACATTAGTTCATTCCCTAGTTATTTATTGAAAGTGTTCCATGTACCATACGAATCATAAGCTCCAAATATATTTTTCTATCCCATATTAAAATCCAATCACTAAAATTAAGTATGGAGGGAAAATTTTTACTTGTTTTTAGAATTTATTATGCCACAGCTGGAAAGAAAGGCTTTCCGTAATAAACACAATGTTAAATTCATAAAGCATTAAAAAATATCAGGTGAGACTGGGACTGTGGATTGATAGAAATTATATGACCATGACTAAACGGTCCTATGTAAAGTATCATAAAGTTAAAAGAAAACAAGTCTGCCTGCTGAAGAGTTGTAACAGAATCGCTCCCTAAAAATAGATCAATCGTATGATTTAAACAATTCCTCTAGAGAATAAGGAGGGGACATGAAGAAACAGGAATATTTAAAATATTAAAAAGTTCTTCTAGAGGCTTGAGAACAAACACAGCTTTGACAATATGGGCACAAACCCCAAGCTGCCAAATTGCCTTTGGGGATAAAGACATTTAACTGCATTCCTGAATGTATACAAAAACAGACTGCTTTCCTCTCCTCCTACCTCCCCTGTAATAAATAGTCAAAGATGCTCCGTGTGAAAATAATCCATCTGAGCTTTGAGGCCATATGCTGACGCTGAGAATTTGAAATGGGCTGACTCATGGGCCTTGTGAATTTTTTTCTTCATTGTCCTGATTAACAGGGTTAGTTGAAGTCAAGTTATGAGAAAACTAGCTTTAAAAAGATGGATGACTTTTCTTTCTTTCCAGAAAATACCACCCAGTTTTTCATTTTGCATAGTTTTTTTTACAACAAATGATTATTTTGCTTTTTACAAACAGCAAGAGTAGCCTTATGACAGTTTTTTTAAGCAAAATATATAAAAATCATTGTAACTAGCTATGTTTCTCCAACCCCATTAGACTGGCCATTGAAACTCCAAACAACATGAGGGAGGGGGAGGTCGTGGTGTTTTCCACTGGACAGATTCTGGCTTTGTCAATCTATGACTGAAGAATTCTGGGCTCTCTGAAATTTATCTCCTTATTTATAAAATAAAGATTACATATATCATAGAATGGATTATTTTAATGATTAGAGGTAACATATATATTGCCTAATACTGTACTCAAATTAAGGATATATAATTTTAAACCTTGTTTCATGTTTATGAAAGAGCCTCAGTCAAAATGATGTAGGCTGCATTTTTCTGTATGTTCAGTTACTTTCTCCATTTTTCATTTCTGTCACTTCTTGCACTATCAAATCCAAAAGGAGAGAGGGTAGGTAGGGTAACAGGTTACTAAACAATGTCTATCAACAGGAAATGACTTGGGATGGCATTGTTTAGTTCTTTTGCATTCATATTTCAGACTCTTGGACAGTTGGGATGCTGGACCAGTGCAGCAGGAAATTCTTTACAAGCTCGCACTTGTACATCTGCTGCCTCTTTTTACATCCATCTGTTGAAGTTCAACAGTGTCCCCAAGTTTCCTCGATTAGTTTGTCAGCCGGCAATTCCTCACTAGTGACCCTGTATTTTGAGTAAGCGAACGATACCCCAAGCCCTTTATTTTTTCAGAAACAGTAATACTGTAAAAAATGATTGCAAAGAGATAATGAGAAAAGAACAACTATATTGTTCAAATATAGTTGGCAGAACAGTATGTTTATAAGGTGCTTTATTTCTGAAGTTCTTAACCATTGTGATCCTCCAGACAGCTGGCTCAGTAAGCAGCTCCTGTCCTGATAAATAGGTTGTGAAAGAAGGGGAGATGCACAGCAGAGAGATGAACTGACTCAGCTTGCAGGTGGACCCGGAGCCCAAATCTCTCCCATCTAGTACATTCCCTCCCATAAAAGTGCATACATGCTGTGTTTCTGTGCATATATCTTTGATCCTTTATGATAATTTGAGCATGTTGGCAATTTTTTTTTAAAAAAAGCAACCACTTTGATTGAAATTATTGATCAGTTGAGTGTAAAGAATTTCTTTGGTTGTGTACTGTAACCATAACCTTTGGGTCGCTAGTATATGGGATACAGGTGTGTTTTGTTAGGTCAGTGGGATTCAGGGCAATTAATGTTCTCTTTTCTCCTGTCGCCTATTTAGCACACAGCAAGGCTGGCCTGCTTGAGAATTTTCATGTGATCCTTGATTGCATTACAAAATATGATCAAAAGACTCCACCTCAATAGGCATGATTGTACTGCTTGCTAAACTCAATGGCAATTTATTTAAATATGATACTCTGCAGGAGAACTCCTTCAAAGAAAAGGCACAACAGGCAGTTTATCATTTCCATGCGAGGCATTTGGAGTTATTGCCTCTTGAAAGCATTGGGGGAAAGAAGGATAATGCTGGTGGAAGAGCTAAAATGTGATCTGATCATAAGCTGTGCTCTCTAAGCACAATGCTAGTTACGGCCTAGAGTTAATGGCTTGGTGGTCCCTTTCTAACACAAATCAGTCTTCCAAACAGAGGAAGACGATGGGTGTGGGTGGTAAGGAAATTAGGAGCATAGATTCTAGGCAATAATGTCTCTGAGATAATCGAGTGATGCAAGCACATTACTATTCAGTGTGTGGTACAGTGCTGCTAATTCACTAAAAAGCTTACTCAGGCAAAAATAAATTAAAGCATGTGCTGGACTGGACTAAAAAATAAGAGCAATTAGCACTGTGGTATGTGCACATCTGCAATAATCCTGTTTGATGCATCTTCTATTAATTTACTTTATTGGAAGAAAAAATCAAGTCAACAGAAGGAAATGCACAGCTTTTGGTCACTACAAAGCATTTCCAAAGACTGACTAAGTTTGCTATGTAAATGTGTCAAATTTCCTTCTTTAAGCCCAGAATAGAAAAGCAAACTGGCTCTTACTTGTAAAGCTATGACTTTTAAACTGAAAGTTTAATTTTTAGAGGCGTATTAATGACAACTTTCAATAGAGTGCTCATTTCTCTCCTTGATAGAGAGCTTTCTATATTTATGGAGGAAAATTATGTTAAAAAGTAGATTTAATAGTTTCATTACTTACATATAGCAGAGAGTCAATCGAATCTGTGGTTTATAATATGTAATGTGAGAAATTATACTTATGCTTAAGAATCTGGAAATACTTCCTTGTATAATCTTCATTCCACAATATTTTAAACATTTCTATACTGAAATATAAAAACAAGATTTTAGATCTTAGCTAGTCTGTAAATATTGAATCTGTAAAGAAAGTATTTCTAGAATGCAATTATTAATCCTTTCCTAAGTATGAAAACTTAACTCCTAGCTTGATGGATTGTTAAATACTTATTCTACCAATATTTTTGGAGATTGCTAGTATATACAAGCAAATTATTAGTTATCAATAAGTGTGATTGTATATCAATAAAGGCATACTTCTTTAAAATATCATCTAATGTATCTAATTTTTAATAATCAATTTACTTTTAAAATAGATGGGACTCTTTAAAAGTTTTTATTGAAGAGGCAAAGTTCAGGTCAAAAACTAAAATTATTTTTTTCTTAATTAAAGTTAAAGCAGTCTATGCTTTCTAATGCATATAAGCTCATCTTTAGCTTTCTGACTTCCAATGTGCTTTTTTAATAACTGATACATTTGGATATTCCCATATTTCTTTTCTCACTCACACAGGCACACACACACACACACACACACACACACACACAAATAATATGACTGTACATAAAGTAACATGCTACTCATGACTTATCATAGTTTAATTATTTTGATAAAGCTCCAGTGAAACAGAAATACTTTTAAAAGTGTATTGTCATTTTTACATGATGATGCACTTTGAATAAATTATCCAAGGCATATCTATACCTCAAGGACAATCAGACTTAATCCACGAAGACATTTTGAGTAAATTAAGCTTAATTAGGATGATAATTAATGTATTGAATAAATTCTTTAAAAATAAACCACTTTTAATGCAAATGATTTTACTAAAAATTGAAGATGTGTTTTTGTACTAAATAATAATAAATATTAAAACAGAATCGACTGGCAACTATCAGGTATTGAGGAAAGATGTTCAATTTAAATAAATTTAATACAATATAATAACAAACCAAATTAGATGCTTTTTTTTAATCAATAAAATTGTGCTTTGCTGACTTTCCACATTTTAGTTTCTGTATGAATATACGTAAGATAATGTTGGAAATCAACACTTAAAAATGTATCTTCTACAAACATTGAACTTTTACCTTTTATGTTAGTTACATACCCAGAGATTTTATTTTCTGAAACCAAATTTGAGTGAACAGCTTTGATTTCTAGTCTCTTAAGCAAGGTCAGTAAAAGAGATGGATTAAAGGCATTGTTTCCACCATAGACCAGATGCACATATTGTACCAATAAATATTACTTTTAAAAACTCAGGTGAGAATATCATTTTATCAAGCCTGTATCATTAAATACATCTGTGCCACAAATTAAAAACTGTATCGCCATGTTAGAATTCTTTGAATTTGTAATTTCTCTTTACGTATGAAGCTTACATAAGAATTGGTGTTTCTAAGAAGTATTAATTTTTTTACTAAGTAAATGTGAACTCTAGGGCCTCAGAGAAGTTGAACTAACCCGGATGCCCCCCACCACATTGCTCGGCCCATACAGTGTTTACTTTTGTTTTGTTTTCATTTTAATTTTTACGTATCTGTGGGCTGGGTACTACCTGTCATTCTTCAGAAGTCTTTAAGGCCGTAGGACACAGAGCCAGATCAGAACTTCTGCATTAACTCTCAATTTCCTGGTTTTTGAAGGCTTCGGCAAGCGCATGTTTCTTTAACATTAGTTGTGTGCGTGTGCGCGTGTGTATGTGTGTGTGGTTTAATATTTCTAAAAGCAGTAAATTATTTCCAGCATATGTAAAAAAGACAAATTTCTCTGTGGTTAGTGACCACAAAACAAAACAAGAAACAGAAATACTCCAGAGCATGGACCCTGAGAACAAGTTTCAATTTTTAAATGGTTACTTTGATATCATATGTGAAAAGGGAAATTTTAATGAAGAATTGTGAATTAATACTTTAAAAAAGACTTCTACCCAATCAACATTCATGTATTTATCATTTCTATTATTAATAATAAGTGTGCCAGTTTTTACATGAACATGTACATTCTGTCTCTGTGCATAAAATGTGGCTTTCAGTTATCAAATAAGATCAATATTGATGAGTAAAGATATCTTATGCATGACTGAAGATAGATCAACTTTGATTCAAACAATTAAGAGCAAATACTTTCTTTTAACAATAGCAAAGTGAAACTACTATGAAATTATTTTCAATAGTAAAGAGATGATATTGAGTTGTGAATATTTTGTATATGTTCTCAATTCCAAAGTATTTATTTTTTATCTAGAGGAACTTGAGGTTCAAAAAGATTTTGTATTTTTAAAATAATGCTTCGTTTTATAACCTTTAAGTTATAATTTTATAAAAGACAACATTTTAGTTGATTCTACACATTTAAACTTGTCATCTGGGGAATAATTCCTAACAATTCAATTTAAAACAGTATGTTCACATTATATTTTATTGATGCATCATCAGAGATATTAGATCATAGAATGGCAGAATGATAATGCTAGTGACATAACCCAACCCATTTCCCAATTATAGAGAACCTGATGCCCAGATAAATTCATTTCATTGGCTAAATAATACAGGTAATAAATGGCAGAGCTAAACTAATCTTCTTTCCATTATACCTTTAATTAACTCAATTGCACATCAGAAATTGAACTTTCATTTAAGGCAAAATGAACAACACAAGAAGATCAATTTAAAAAGCAGTATTAATGGTTTGGTTATTGTATATAAGAAATATAAAAGCAAAATCACAGACTGTCTAATAAAGCAAGACACACACATTCTTAAGAAACTTTCATTGTTTTGTGTTGCTAAACCTTTACCTCACTCACTCTGATCTCATCTCAGGGAAAGCACAAAACAATACCTATTCCCTGAGCAGAGAGGCTGATAAAGCCAAAATGCAGTACAGATTCTAGATTCTCAAATTCAGGCAAAGTAAGACAATCACGTTTTTCACTTTTTCCATTATTACTCCTGCTTATTTATACATATTTCTTTTGGAGCAGACCAAAACTAAGCTGAGAATTTAGTATACACAGATTAAGAGCATGGCATATCACTAAGAGATTTCTATGATAAAACTTATGTGATATGTGGAGCAGATTTTTCTAAACATTCTAAATCACAAAGCTTGGATTTGAGAATTTCCAAGCTTAGAAAATTAGGAAGACACATACACAAGATTATTTCTTTTAATAAACAACCATAAATTAAATGAACTCATGATAGCTTCAGTATGTATCATGTTAAAAGTGTTCCAGAACTTTTTTCTGCTTATGTGTAATAATCCTTTACTATAAAAGATAGGTTCTAATAGACAAGCTGAAACTGAAAATAAAGGAATGGAAAACAAAAACAAAAGATTTTGTTTAATAAACTGTTTTTTTAAATGTATAATGACTCTCAGATGAAAACTAGTCTCCTTTGCTATTGCCTTCACTATTAAAAATTTATATATTCCTTCTATTTGCTACTCTCCTTGGAATAAAGTACTGAAGTTGTTCTACATCTAAATGCCAAACTGGTGTCCTTGGCCCCAACTTCACTATGACTTTTTAAATTAAATGTAAATTGTGATACAGCATCCCAAGAGGATATTAAAACATAAATGTTAAGTGGAACAACACAGAATTGACAAACACTAGTTAATGGCAAATTACACAATGATGCCAAGGAGCAACAGTATCAGCTTTAGAAATCTTCAACATAATAACTATAATGTTGAAGCAAATGACTAAGTTTGGAAATATGAGGCAAAACAAAATTCTAGAAAAGAATAAGATAGTCATAAATATTATACAAACTTAAAATGGTTTTTAGTTTTAACATATGAGGAAAATTTCGGTAAGGAAATATGTATACTACCATAAGTGTATATATATGTATGTATATAAATCTCACTTTATGCCTTTGATCTTTAGCTTAGAACCACACATGCATTCTTCTTTAAAAGGAATGAAACTTTAAAATCCACACTTCTACTTCTACATTCAAGCAATATTCTTTCTAGATTTAGGCTCATTTAGATACATTTCCTTATCTTCAACATTTGCAAAGTTGTAATTGTTTCTCCACTGCACTGGAATCCTTTCCCTATATATACAAGGGTGAATTGTCTTAAGAGATTTTCATTGTGAAAGAAGCAGCAGATGGGAAGTCAGGGAAAGAGCCATGCTACATGGGCTTCTGTTCCTACCACTAACAAAGACTCCACTATGTGCCCTCAGGTGAGTCACTTAACCCTGCTGTGTCACAACTGCTCCACCTGCAAACTCAGTAATCACCTTTGCCACCCATCTTCCTCCCAGGGTTGTTTTGACAGTGTCATAACTGGTCATTTGTTTGATCTATTCAAGAAGCAGCCAATGCCCTTGGACCTTTGAATACACATACCCAAATGCAGCTCGGTTATAAAACTACATCCAACAGCAATATTTCCTTACTGAAAGAGACAAAGGGCAGCCAACTGAAGAATGCCAGACCCAAACGACATCTTGAAGGCCTTTGAGAGTCTCAGATGAAAGACTTTATATAAAAATAAAATGTTGTTATTACCTAGGCAAAGAAAAACGCATGCATTTTCTGTCAGCATTCAAGAGCCAAATATAGTGGAACTCTCTGCTCCCCTTTGATATTTCCTTTGCATTCAGCTTGATGACAATATAGATAAATCCTCTCTATGGTGCTGTTGGACTGGGGTTCCATTTCAGTATGTGGAAAATGACAAAATGAGAGAGAAAAGTCTTTGAAAGAAAGTGAAAATAAATGTAATAGCCAAAAGCCAAATAATAGTCAGAGTCTATTTAAAGTCTATTGAGGAGCAGCAGTCAGGGTATCAAATGCACACACTCTCATCCTCTGTGGTGAGCCCACTATGCAGCCCACCTGCCTTAAATTACACAAGCTCACCGCATCCTGGGAGTGAGAGGGGAAGCAGGAGGAGGATGAGGGTGGAGAAGCAGCTTTCTTCATTCATACTAATCATACCACATTTAAAATCTTTTTTGAACGCTTCTTTTCAATTCACAATCAATTACATTTCAGCCTCTAAACCACCATTCTTGGTTTTGGAATCATGTATTCATGTAGTCAGTAAACAAGAACGTTGAAGTTTCAGCTTCGTAGCAGACACCGAATGACGTGCACCATTTGGTTATCAATGATTACACTCTTTGGTGGGTGAGGGAGCAATGTCCAGCTATTTGCCGCCCGGGAATGTATGAAGACGAATCTCTAATGGGTTAGATCAGGAGAAGGAATGGACTGTTCTCGACAGCTGCCCCAGTCCGTGTGGAGAGTCTGCTTGGAGCTTTCACAGAAACCACCTGGTTTCTTAAAAGGCACAGAAAACAAACCAGCCACGTTTGTTGTAGACTGAACAATTATTGCTTTCGGGGTGCCAATGCGGCCACACACTGTTACGAGGATATTTCCTGAACAAGGGCACTTGGTCTGTGGCGCAGAGGGACTGAAACACGCCCTGCTTTGAGGCTTAGGCCATAAGTGAAAAGGGGTCCTTTCATTTATTCACAAAAGAAAACAGCAGTGAGGGGTTTCAGAGCTACTTTACCGCTAATATACTTAAGATAGAATAAATACCTGAACCACGATGTCTTAATCAATGTCTTCTGAACATCTCTTGTGCTTATTTGGGCTTTCATTCCCCATATAGGTTTGAGTGCTGTCATTTTTCAAATGTAAATTTTGGCCACCTCTGCTTAGTTTCTGCATTAGTGTAAAGGTGACATTAGTTCAGATGAATAGCAGTGCCATGAGCAGGTACTGGGATTATTCCAGTGCCTTGCAAAGTCACCTGTGTACTAAAAACAGTCTTCAAGTGACTATTAACCCATAGGATGGTGCAGATGGATGGAAAAAGATGAAATAGCAAATGCAAAGAATAATGTTCTTGGTCTCACTTCTATTCCTTCTGTTCTAAAGTTTATCCTTTCAGAATGCTAGTATAGAGGACTTTCTTTCCACTTCTTCCACAGGTAGTAAGTCCCTAATTTTCTGCACCATCCCAAACTATCAAAGGAATATTGGGATAAACTCACTATCTGAGGAACCTGTCAGGCACATGCAGCAAAATATTCTCAGTGAAACTAGATTTCTGTAATAAGAAGATTCTCCTTCAGTCTCATGAGCTCCACACTGTCATCTCTGCATAGCTACAGAGCTTAGCTAGACCTCCAAGAAAAGTTTGTTGACTGAATAATCATTCATTTGTTTAACTGAAAACAGTGTCATAGTGGCCACCCACACGGCCTGTCACTTGGAGAAGAACTCTTGGAGAAGAATGAACATTTTGAAATCACTTCTGCTGATCTAGATGATTTTTAACTCTACATACAGGCAGATAACAATAACAGGATAAATCAGAGTCACCTGTTTGTACACGTGAACAAGTCCACACACCCTTTACCCAGGTTATTTTTCTGAACTGTGCTACCTATAATGCAATTGCATGTTATTTTTTTCTATCAGTAACTCATGAAAAGCTACTAGAAGAGCAAGCCAGATGTAAGAACAGAACCACAGATCTCAGAGTGAAAGGGCCTTTGGGAGCATTTGCCTACAGTAAGAAAACCCACTTATGATCACTCTCCTTCAGTTCTGCCTCATCCCATCATCATTCCGTCAGGCAAACTACATTCCTGGCTTTTCAGCCCAACCAACAAGTTTTACACAAGTTACTTAAATTATCTTTCCTTTTCCATCATTCTTGAATGCATAAGAGTATTTTAAATAGTAATCATCCTTATAAAAGGCAAAAATAATGGTCTCAGGGTATTTGTACAAACAAGGCTTTGTATCAGGAATTGTAAAAATTAATAAAATAAAAATTACATTAAAATGTATATATATTCAAAAGGTCACAATTGCAATTTTTTTATTGCAACAAAGACATTCATTTTCATTCCTTGGATATGAAAAGATTTAATAGTGAAATAGTGATATTTATTTCCTGACCAACATCATTTAGAAGATTTTGAGTAGATGCCTGGAATAGTGTCCAACAGTATCATTTATTAAAAGGTAGTTTTTGTCTTATTATCTGCTTTGTATCCAAAAGTTCGTAATAAAAGTGAGCCTGGGGGAGCAGTTGCTCAATAGCTCTGCTCCCTAGGCCAATTCTTGAGTATATTATCTTGCTTAAAATCTAAAAACTGTGCTTCCAAGTGGAGGAAAGCTCACCGAACTAGGTCAAATTAGCCTTCTTGGGCTAGTCTTGGGCTAAAGTCTCAAATCAAACACATTGGGCTTCAAATCCTTCCTATAAACTAAATGGCTGAATTAAACAAATTTAAGCATTGAGAGAAACAGAAACTGTTCCGGGGCCAAGGGCTTATTGATAACAGATCAGAGAAGGTGTGTAAATGCCCATCACATGGATATTAACACTGGGAACCACTTGTTTTGGGAAGGAGATAACTAAGTCCTCAAATCAATTTTGAAGGCATTGTGAAGAGAACAACAGGGAAATTGGAAATAATGACAAAGCAGTCAAACCAATTCTCTGAGTTTTTCAGGGGAATCTCCCAAAGCAGCAGGTGCTCTGAGGCAAACCTGCACTTCAACAGGTGGACTTCGAATGCCAAGTTTAAAGAAAAATCTAAAGTCTTCTGGAAGCTATACACAAAAACTGGCACTTGTAAGCAGAAAAAGTAGCTATTGAAAGACTTTTCTTATATTTTGGAGGTCATTCCAAATCACACATCATCAGTCTTGCTCATCACAGCCAACTACAAAAATAACACCAGTATCACTTTGCAATATCTTTACATCTCACAGCCTGGCAAAATTATAGGTTGGGGAGAATATCTGGATGAAGCATTTCGGAAGGCAATTTGCATGAGCTGCCAATAAAAGTGGCCACAGCAACAAATACCTCCCCTTCACATTGCGATAATATTTATTATCATAGATAACATACTTTTCAACAGAAGACAACCATCAAACACATAGGAATTCAACACTAATTTCAACTTATGCAGAATATAGGTGAGCCCTTTGGCTACCAACCTGTCTTTCATGCAAGCTTTAGAAACCCTGTCAGGAAGAATAAAATTTTCTGTGGCTTGTGGATCCTTTTGAGGGTATAAGGTCTTGACCAGCAAATATGAAAGTATATTGTAAGGTTTCCTCTCAATATCAATACTTAGTATCACATTTTGGGTCTTGTAAGTGCTCCCATATGTTTCAGAAATAATTAAATTTTTATTGACATTTTGGCTTGCCTCCTAAAGATGAATATCCTTCAGCTGTTAAACATTTGATAGGTTTGAAGTTGGGAAAGCTTTTTATTTAATATTTTTATGTTCTGAAATATATACATACAGAAAAGACAAGAAGTGACCTGAGTCTTTTGATGCAGTGGTCAAACTCTAGGGACGGAAAAACAAACAAACAAACAAAAAAAGGCAGTAACTTTCAAAAACTCTCAGCCTGCTCTTTGAGGGACAGGAGGGAATGATCAGTATGCTTTTTGTCATATGATTAAGCTTATCAAATCAGAATCGGTTCTACATAAACCAATAAACTCTGATCTGATTTTTTTATAAAGTTCTGAAGGATGAGGAGACCTAGAGCATTGGAAAATAAGTTTATTCAGACAATTAATCTACCCCATCACCCTGGAAATCTTTTTTTTTTTAATGGAGAAGGCAAACCTCTGAACCTAGAGTTACTCCCAGGGCAAAGATCTGAAGGAGTTAAGGTGCAGGCTCACCAAAAAAAGTCTGAAGTAGACGCTGTTCCCCAAACATCACAGATTCCCAGGCTTGTAGGAGTCTAGACAGATAACCAGACCCTCACTCAGGGCAGAGGTTTACCAGTGCAGCCCTGGTCTCAGTTCTGTTAACCGCTGGTCTAGCCTGCGCAGCTCTCTCCTGTCTTCATTTGCCTTGCCTGAGAAAGAAAGAATCCCCCAGTCCATTCCACCCCAATCGATTACACTTTGAAGGAGAAGAAATGTCTGGAAAACCCAGTTTCCTTTGGGAAAAGCGTCCGCGGGAGGCTACTGTGGGTCGGGCCCACCTTTAGCTTCAGGTTACAAACGCCCTCAGCGCGTTCTCAAAGCACGGCTGGCCCTGGGGGTCCCCTAAAATCGCCCTAGCGTCCGCCCTGTCTGACCCACCCCCTGCCGCGGGCACATTTCAGCTTTTCAGCTTCACGCTGGAGCTCCAAGTAATTGAGTCGGGAGGGTTATTTTTCCTGGCCTCTCCTCGCTGCCCTGCGCTTGGAGGGAGCTTTGAGAAAGACACTACTGTCTCCTCCTCTGGAAGCCCCGGCAGCTTCTGAACGCTGCCTGTGCCTCTGCCCCGCGGGAACCACGACTGCGATCCACTCCACGGCCAGAGGTTAAGGCTGGAGGCTGAAACCACCAGGGGTCCCAACGGAGGGCTTATTCCTGGCCCGCTTCATACAGGGGTTGGAGGGTCAAACCGCACTAGCCAAACCACCAAGGAGAGCAGGTGGTTAACTGCACAAAATAAACCTACTGGAAGAGTCTGAATTTGCAGAAGGAGGACTCGGTTTCCCTTCGTAGCTTCGTCATCCTAAAGCACATCCCTCCCTCCTCCTTAGAAAGCAGGCGGGGAAGGTTAGCTGCTCTGGGAGGAGGCCGTGCGCCCTGTCAGTTTACAATGACAGGCAGGCGCGTTTAGTCGCGGGCTCCCATCCGCACCGCTATTGGAAGCAGGTTTCCCTCATCCCTTCTAGGAAGGTAGGAGCTTTGGCATCTGGAAGTGTCAGAAATGAGCCTTTCGCCATAAATCATTCTGAAAAGCATTCAAATCAGACAAGCGTCTAGAGACCCCTTGGACACTCCACCCCTCAAATCCTAGATCAAAGAGCAGTTCCTAGAACCATAAACACCTATTATATGCAAAATCCGACTGATCTGCAGGATGCTAACACCGAGCAGAAGAGAAAGGGAAAGAAGGGGCGTTTGGCAATGACC
>RJWT010015953.1:0-20129 GCA_004365215.1 Cuniculus paca | reverse complement strand
TGAAGGAGAATCTTTCCTTTAGCCACAGGGCTGAAGTTGCAGAAACCAAACACAACCCCTTCTAAGTCAAGTGGCTGAATTACAGGATAAGTTTAATGCTCAGCCTCAAAGGATATCTGAAGTGAAAATGAGGGCACTGATGAGAGAGAGAGAGAGAAAAAGAGAGAGAGAGAGAGAGAGAGAGAGAGAGAGAGAGAGAGAGAGAGAGAGAGAGAGACTCTTAAAATTAGAGTGGAGATATTTGGGAGAAAACTGAAGAGAAATTCAGATTAGATTATTTGTCAGAGGAAGAGAGTTCCCCACCGTCAGTGGCAGAAGCATCTGCTACCCACCCCTGTGGCCTCTCCTCCTGTATCTAATCTTGCATTGCCTATGGAGAGTCACGACCATCCCTGATGCAGTTACCAAGAAAGACAATGCTGACAGCCTCAACACCCACCCTCATCACCTACTTTTGCTTGAGGCTTTTAACCAGGCTCAGCTCTCAGAAAGCTCCTAAAGGTTAGGTACACAGCATAACCCAAGAGGAGGCCAGATAAACCCCCAAAGAACTTCTTGAGTTTTTAATTCTTACAAACAGTGGTCTAAGGATGGGTATGAATTTTAAGGGAGTGGGGTAATGGTGGAAGAAACAAACTTGGATTGGGCTGTGTTTCTTGACATGGGCCCATTAAGTAGAAGTTCTGAATTGAATATTGCAGATTGTGGAGTTTAAAGGGGTATTAACAATGTATTTGGCTGGTAGGATGAATTGTGGATCAAAAGATGGTCCACTGTGAAGGAGTTAGAGATACCTGATATGCCTTGGTTTACTGTTGAGAAGGGGATTCAAAAGCTCAGGGAAATGGGAATGCTCAAGTGGACTAGCCAAGTGAAACTTAATTCTCCATGCTGAGAGGAGGTAGAGAATGTGCCTTTCACTAATACCTTAAGGAACAGATTTGCAAGGGAGCACCAGCATCCTTGAGGAGCTCTGTCATTGCTCTTTGTATGTTAGACCTTGTAGTGGGGAACTCACTGTACTAGGCAATTTAAGGGCAATGGTTTTAATTTGATCCTGGAGTGGGAGGGGTCAAGTGGCAGCACTCAACCCCAAAGACAGTGTGTATAATTACCTTAATGCTCAGCAGAAGCAAAGCAGTTATCAGAATAGTCTATACACACAGACCTATACGTGTCTGATAAATCATAGTGTTCCCAAAAAGTGAAGTAGATAGGAAATTTATTAAATATTTACTGAATTCATATGAGCAGAAACATTTTAGGGCAAATGAAAAGAACCCTTCTTCCAACTGTAGCAAAAGAGAATCATGGCCCCTCAACTAATTCCCAGAGATGAACCAGTTACAGACCCTTGAATGAAGGGAAATTTGGGTCTCCTTGAAGAAGGTCCCTGGGTGTATTACCAAAAAGTTACTCTTTGAGTCTTTTGCCCATCTTTCCCCAAAGGAAACCAAGGACTTTCACTAAATTAACCGTATATTAGGGAGTGGGAAATGATCAGACATTTCAGGACTACTAAATGAATGGATTCTGATTTCAGGAAATCCAAAACAGCACTGTGGCTTTCTAGTAAGAGTAGAAACCTACAATGGTCAGGTGATCAATGAGTTTTATCCAAGCTTTGACTCATGGTGGATTCAGTAGGTACCTGAATCCATCCTGAAGTCATCATCCCAGTTCTAGAATGCATTACTGGAACATACACACTTAGTATACATTTGGCAGAATCCTCACACTGATTTCCTAACCTGTAGTGTGAGGGTTATGAATGTGGAAATCATTAGATTTCCTCTGCTTTGAAAAAGTAAATCAAAAGCAATATCATGTCCCTGAAGGGATTGCAGAAATTAGTGCCATCAAGGACTTGAAAGATTCAGGGATCCTGGTATCTACCACATCCGCATTTAACTCTCCTATGTGGTCTGTGCAGAAGACAGATGGGTCTTGGAGCATGACAGAGGATTGCTATAAGTTTCATCAAGTAGTGACTCCAATTGCAGCTCTTGTAGTAGATGTGGATTCCTTGCTTGAGCAGACTTACACATTTTCTGGTACGTGCTATGCAGCTATTGACTTACCAAATGCTTTTTTCTCAATACTAGCCACAAGGCCCACCAGAAACAGTATTCTTTCATCTGGGAAGGGCAGCAATTCACCTTTAGTGTCCCACTCCAGGGTTATATTAACTCTCCAGCCCTGTGTCACAACTTAATTGATCTTTCTCTTCCACAAGGTATCACACTGATCCATTAAATTGATGATATTGTGATGATTGGACCACAGGAGCAGGAGGTAGTAACCACTCTGGACTTCTTGGTAAAGCATTTGCATGCCAGAGAATAGAAAATATGCCATGGTCCTAACCACAAGGACCCTGTACCTTAGTGAGATTTCAAGGTGTTCATTGGTGTGGGACACAGAGATATCACTTCTACAGTGAAAGGTGAGCTGTTGCATCTGACTCTTCCTACACCCAAAAGATATGCAGTGCCTAGTGGATCTGTTTGAATTTTAGAAGCAGCACTTTCCTACTTGAATGCATTACTCTGGACCATTTACTGAGTGACTAAAAACCTGCTAGTTTTGAGTAGGTCCAAGAACAAGAGAAGGTTCTGCAGCAGGCCTAGGCTGCTGTGCAGACTGCTTTGCCACTGGGGTCATATGATCCAGCAGATTCAATGGTACTGGAGGTATCAGTGGCAGATCCAGATGTGACTGGAGCCTCTAGCAGGCCCCCACAGGTGGATCATAGCAGAGGCCCTTAGGATTTTGGAGCAAGACTCCACTATCATCTGCAGATATTTTTGAAAAACAGCTCTTGGTTTGCTATTGCTTCATAGAAACTGAACCCTTGGCCATGGGACTCCAGCTTGCCATGTGACCAGAGTTGCCCATTATGAACTGGGTTCTCTAATCCACCAGTCATAGTGTTGGACAAGCACAGAATATTCCTTTATCAAATGGAAGTGGTACACACATGATCAGACTCAAGCAGGTCTGGAAGTCACAAGTTATGCGAACATTTTGCCCAAATACCCATGATTCCTACTCCTGCTGTACTGCCTCTGTTCTCCAAGATGTGTCTATAGCTTCATGGAGTATACTATATGATCAGTTAAGGGGAAGACTGGGGCCTGGTTTGCTTAGTTTGTCTTGTTACACAGGCATCACTTGAAAGTGGACAACTTTAACACTTCAGCCCCTTTCTAAGACACACTTGAAGAACAGAGGTGAAGGGCAATCTTCACAGTATGCAGAACTTCAGGCAGTACATCTGGTCATACATTTTCCTTGAAAGAAAATAAAATGGCCAGATGTGCAGTCATATACCAATCTAGGGACTATAGTCAATGGTCTGGCCAGATGGTCAGGGACATGAAAGGAACATGACTGGGAAAATCAGTGAGTGTTGGAGAAGACGTATATGGATAGATCTCTCCATGAAAGGTATTTCTGTTCCATATAAATGCTGACCAGAGGTGACCCCAACAGAAGAGAACTTTAATAATTAAATGGATAGGAGGACCTGCTCTATGGATGGCAGTAATCTTTTTCCACAGCCACCCCTGTCAGTTGGTGCTTAATGGACTCATGAGCAAGGTGTCCACAGCGGCAGGGATGGAGGTTGTGCACAGGCTCAGTGACATGCACTTGCATTCACCAATGCTGACGAGGCTATGACCACTGCTAAATGCTCTGCCTGCCAGAAGCAGAGGCTATCACTGAGTTCCTGATATAGAACCATTCCCCAGGAGGTGATTGGCCTATAACATGGTGACAAGTTGATTGTATCAGACCAATTCCATCATAGAAAGGGGAGTGTTTTGTTCTTACTAGCATAGACACTTATTCTGGGTATGAGTTTGCCTTGCATGCATATAATGCTTCTGCTAAAACTACCATCTATGGACTTACAAAATGCCTCATCCACCATCATGGAATTCCATACAGCATTTAATCTGACCAAAGAATGCATTTTATGACATTCTTGGCATTCTCCAAAGAAGTGAATTGATGGGTTCTTCAAAGAATGTGAAGTGATGGGCTCACTGATCTTACTATGTTTCCACCATCCAGAAGCAGCTAGACTGGTAGAAATGTGGACTCACTTTGAAAAAACAATTACAGTGCTTGTTAGATGGCAATACCTTCTAAGACTGGGGCAAGCTTCTCTGGAAGGCTGTATATGCTTTGAAACAGAATCCACTATTTGGTACTCTTTCTCCCACAGCCAGGACTTACAGGTCCAGGAATCCAGGGGTGGAAGTGGGAATAGCACCACTATTACCTCTAATGACCTACTAGCAAAAGTTTTGCTCCCTGTTCGCTTGATTTTATGCTCTTCCAGCTCAGAAGTCTTAGTTCCAGAAGGGGGAACTTGTGCTAGGAAGCAAAACAATGATTCCATTGACCTGGAAACTAAGATTTGCTTCCAATCATTTTGAGCTCCTCATACCTCTGAGCAAACAACTAAAAAGAGAGTTATGGTGTTGGAAATGGTGACTGATCCAGACTACCAAGGGAAAATTGGACTATTACTCTACAATGGACGAAAGGAATAATATATTTGGAGTACCGCAGATCCCTTAAGGCACCTACTAATATTAATTTGCCCTGTTATGAGGCTTATGGGAAACTACAACAACCTAATCTAGGCAGGATCACAAATGACCCAGAACCTTCAGGAATGAAAGTATGGGTCATCTAGCCATGTAAAGAGCCAAGACCCAGTGAGGTGCTTGCTGAAGGCAAAGAGAATATAGAAGGGTAGTAGAAGAATGTAGTTATAAATTCTGGCTATAACCATGTGACCATTTACTGAAATGAGAATTATAATTGTCATGAGTATTTCTTTTCTATTTTGTTAATATGCTTGTGTATATTTATATATATTAAGCAGGTATCTTTATTTTGTTTCTTTGTAACATAATGTTGATAGATTTTGTATTAGTCTTAAGTATTGTTAAATCTACATTATAATGTTTAAATTATGGAATGTTAGGGGAAATATGAGCATTATCCTACCCTCCTCTCCCAAAAAACTTTGCCTTCTATTCAGGAAAGGGAATTTGTGCATTTCCATTTGTATGCTGGATAGTCATATAATGTTAGGTTTAATTTTGAACTTGCTATTGTACCTGGAGTGTTATTGTTATGGTTGATACATTGTGTCAACTTGAAAAGTTTAGAAGTCTAACTAAGAGACTCAGCAGGGAGCCAGGATCCTCACTTTGTAAATATCTTTATTCTGAGAAAGAGGAGGGTACAAAGATTTTGTGAGTGCTACACCCACTCTGGGGAGGGCAGGGTTGGCCTGTGTACACTCTAAGGGAGGAGATGAGGCTTTTTTCCCCTTTTGCTTGCTGTTGCCTTGAAATGTAGCCCTGGTGCCATGCCACTCTGCCTTGGAGCTAGCTGATTATGGATTGAAACCTCCAAAAACTATAAGCTAAATAAACCTTTCCTTCCTAAATTTTGGGTGTTGAGTGTTCGTCTCAGCAATGAGAGAAAAGTAACCAAGACAGTTATGTTTGTAGTGTTTAAGGAGATATGTCTGATTGTCAAGTTGACAAGAGGTGGAATGTGACTGTAAAATTCACAAGGGGCAGATTGCAATATGTCGACTTAACCTGAGTAAGAAACACCTAGCAGATTACTAAAGCTCTGGTTGTATCTATGGATGATTGACAGATAGACCACAAACCTAGAAGGAAAGACACCCAGAGGTGGGGTGGAACCAACAATAGGCTTGTAGCCTGGGTGGAATAAAATGATAAAGAAGAAGGGAGTCTCTCCTTTTCTTCTTCACAGATGCTCCAGACTTTGCTATTGCCTTTGAACATGTATCTCCAGTTCCTTCAGGCTTCCAGCACAAACTCTTCAGTACAGAACCTTCAGCTTTCTGACACAGATTTGTATCAGATGCTACCATGAACTTCGGACCTTCAACCTTCATCCAGAGCCTCCAGCTCTGTAGCATCAAGAGAGTCATTCTGCCTTCTTCTGCTCCTGATCCCACAGGCAGCCATTGTAAGCCTTCATAGTATAAAATATATCCCTAATATAATCATATGTATATTATACCAAATCTGTTCCTCTAGTGAATCCTAACTGATACACCTGGTGATTGACCCACAATGGCTTCCCAGGAGACACTTAGTTGTTTTGTCTAACTTGGTTTTTCTTCCCATTTTCTTCAGTGACATTTGACAGGCAGGAATTAATGTGTTTGGGAATTCAGAATGATCTCTCTAACAGAAGTCAAGCATCTATTGTAAAAAGTGTCTACCTTTGCAAGACTCATATTTTAGTAAGAACATATGAACTATAATAAAACATAAGTGAATGAAATATAGAAATAAGATGGGTGCCTTAATTACTTTTCTCATCACCAAGATAAAATACCCCAAACCCAAAGTTAAAGGAAGAAACATTTATTGCAACTCCAAGCTTATAGAGGTTTCAGTTCATAGTTGATTGGCTCCAATGGAGGATGGCATGGCAGAGGGGGTATCACAGAGGAGAAATACTCCATGCTGAAGCAGGGCAGTCAGAAGGCAGCAAGCATCAAATGACAAGCAACAACCCTCTGTCTGCCCTTAATATGCTATCCAGGCTCCCCACCCTGAAGGTGGGTAGCACTCACAGCCTGGGTGGGGCAGCCTTAATATTAGCGTGAAACCAATGAATCAGTCCCAGTATCACATCCTCGATCCTGGCATCTCACACACTAGATCAGCCACCTCCAAAACCTCCATCTATCATTGCATGAGGTTTTGGGGGGAATATCTAGATACAAAACATAACAGTGGGAATATGGAAAAGAGACAGAGGCTATTTAATATCTGAACATCATCAATATAATATGATTCTCTCAATAGATGCAGAAAAAATATTGAGCAAAATCTATTATGGTTTTTTTAAACCTCTACGGATTTCTTAAATAATACAGGGCAGCTACAAAAAGAAAACACAGCTAACATCATACCTATTGGCTCAAAAACTGGTTGTCTTATCCCTAAGATAAAAACAACACAATGTCCACTTTTATGACTCCTACTATTCAATATTACATCACACATTCTAAAAAGAAAAACCAAGAAAAAAAATTAGATAAAAGACGTTCAGATTGCAAAAGAAAATCTAAAAATATAAATGTGTGTGTGTGTGTGTGTGTGTGTGTGTGTGTGAGAGAGAGAGAGAGAGAGAGAGAGTCTCATTATGTAGAGTGCAGGCTGACCTCAAGCTCAAGGCAATCCTCCTGCCTCAGCCTCCTGAGTGCTGCATTTACAGGCATGCATCACCATACCTGGCCCCTAAATATATGATCTTATGTAGAAAAAATCCTAAGGAATCCACTAAAACACTACTAATAATTCCAAAAATGCTGCAGAATTCAAGATCAACATAAAATTAATCACTTCTGTACACCAGCAATTAACATTTCAAAAATAAGATTAAGAATATAATTCCATTTACAGTAGCACCAAAATTGCATCAGAAAGAGTAAAACACTTGTAGGTTTAACAAAAGAAGTATAAAACTTACATTATAAAAATTAGAACTCATTTTGGAAGAAAGAAAGATCAAAATAAATAGAAAGCAATACAGAGTTCAAGGATCAGAAGACAATATTTTGAAAATGGCAATACCCCATCCAGCTTATCTACAGATTTAGGAAAATTTCATTCTAACTCCCAGCTGGCTTCATTGTAGAAGTGGAGACGCTGATCCTAAAATTCATATGGAAATGTAAGAGGCCAAGAATAGCCAAAATTCTCTTCAACAAGGAGAATGAAATTGAAGGGCTTATACTTTTGGATTTCAAAACTTAATACAAAGCCACAGTAATCAAGACTGTGAATTACTGGAATAGGAACACACATACACATCAGTGGAGTATAATTTAGAGTACAAAAATAAATCTATTCATTTGTGGCCAATTAAATTTAAACAAGGATCTAAGACAACTCACAAGAAAGAGCAATCATTTCAAAAAGTGACAACTGGATAGCTAATGCAAAGATGGGACTATAAAACTCTTAGAAAAAAATGTAAGAATAAATCTTGGTGGTTATGAATTAAGCAGCAGATTCTTAGATATGAGATTAAGCATATAACCAATAAAAAAGTAGATTCCATCAACCCTAAAAATTCTTTTGTTCAAAGGTTATTAACAAGAGAGTGAAAAACAACCCATGGAATGGGAGAAAACATTTATAAACTATATATGATGGGGTATTTGTATCTAGAATATATGAAAATATACTCAATAAATTTTAAAAACCAGACAATGTAAAATTTGGGAAAAAATATGATAGGCATACCTCTAAAAAAGAAACATGGATAAACAGGAAGCATTTTAAAAGATGCTTGGCATTACTGATTGTTGGAAAAATGGAAATGGAAAGTGCAGTGAGATCCCACTTCACATAGGATCTCATGTTGAGTGGCTATAATAAAAAATTCAGATAATACTAACAACTGTAATGAGGATGTAAAGCAATTAGAACCTTCACACATTGTTGGTGGGAACACATGATAGTGCAGTCACTTTGGAAAACCATCTATAAATTCTTCAAATATTTAAATAGAGCTGCCATTTAACACAACCATTCTACTCCTTGAGAAATAAAAACATATGTACACCCAAGAATGTATGAATGAATACTTGTGGCAACAGTACCTCTAATAGTCAAAGTTGGAAACAACCTACACATCTATGAACTGATGAATGGATAAACAAAATGTGGTATACCAATTCAATTAAATATCATTTAGCCCTAAAAAGCAATGAAGTACTGACATATTTATAATAGAGAAATCTTGAAGACACTATGATTAGTAAATTAAGTCACTCACAAAAGATCATATATTATATAAAACGTTCAGGCCATACGAATATATACAGATAGAATTCACACTTGCAGTTTTTGGGCATGGATGGGCTGGAGAATTGGTAGATAGAACTTCTTTTTACAAGTGATTGAAAGTTCTAAGACTGTAGTTACAATTTCTCAACTCTAGATATACTATGAAACCATTCACTTATATACTTAAAATTGATGAACAATATGGTACATAAATTGCATCTCAATTAAAACTGTTACAAAAACAAAGAGATGAGAGAGAATGAAAATGCATGACATATTTCATCAGAATTTCAAAATTAGAGCCAGGCCTGGTGGTGCATGCCTGTAGTCCCAGCATGCGGGGGAGGCTGAGACAGGAGGATCATTGTGAGTTCAAGACCAGCCTGGGCTACAAAGTGAGCTCAAGGCCAGCCTGAATGGCATAGTGAGACCCTGTCTCAAAAAGACAAGGTCCAGGGATTTAGCTCAGTGGCCTAAGCACCTGCCTGGCAAGTGTGAGGTCATGAGTTTGATCCTTGGTGCTGCAAAAAAAAAAAAAAAAAAAAGAATTTCAAAATTAGGAAAGAAGAGAAAATGTTACTAGAGGCAAAATTTCAAGAGGATTTTCCAGACATAAAAGTGATACCAATCCACAAATTCAGAAAGCCCAACAAATCCCAAGAAGGACAAAAGAAATCACCTTGAGAGATGATATAGCAAAACCACAGTGCCAAAAATAAAATGAAAAAGTCATAAAAGTAGTCAGAGGAAAATGAATAAGAAAAATTAGTTTGATCAACAGCTAATTTATGAGCAGAACAATGGGAGCCTGAACACATGGTACAGGGAAAATGCTATCAGGGTAGATTTAGAAAAGTAAAGATGTTGGAAACTGAGATGATTCAATTCTAATAGAATAAGGTGACACAGAACTTTCTGGAAGAAAGTCTGGCATAATTTTTGTGCAGAGTGATCTTTAACACCCTGAAATCATAACAACTGAATTTGCATTCAGACCTGTTACTGTTAGGAGGGATAAAAGTTGAATAAGTCATGGAAACTTTTAATAACACAGTTCTCACATGTAACAGGATTGTTTGCTCCCTAACCTGACAGGGTTGGTGAAAACTTGAATAGAATCACAAATCCTAAAGGTCTCTATGATCTGCAGAGGATAAGGCAACTTGATATGTACTGATGTAAGACTAGTTCCAAAATATTTTGTTAATTGAAAAGGTAAGATCCATTATAGGTGAATATTACTTGTGTATAAAATGGGAGAAATATGATAGGTATACACTTTTATATGCATAGAACAACTTTAGAAGGATTCAGAAGAAATTGGTAAAAACGGTTACCTCTGGAAAAGAGAAACAAGAAAAAGAAAGTTATTTGAAATGTTTATAACATTTTAAAAATAAAATATGTGTCATTATATATTTTATAACTTTATAATTTTATCAGCTTAAAGTCAAAATCCTTTTAAAACACAACACAAAACCAAGATATTATAAAACTACAAACTGATAAATTCAAATAGTCAAAAGTTAAGTGATCCTCCATGACAGTAAAAATATCATCTTTCAAGCATTTTGCATTTTATATTATGCAATTGCCTGTTCCACATATTCAAATATTTAAATGTTTTGAATATCTAACGTTACATGGCCCATCTTACATCCTTGTCACTCTCTCTACCACCCACCCCAGGGCCAGTTCTTCTAGGCAGCAAAGTGTCTTCACCTTCACTCTCTTAATTATGGCTATTTGGGAAAAATAGTACTGTACCCTATTGGATTTACCCTTACTTCTAGGTGCTGTTTCTTTTATTTATGTTATTGCACTCCCAGCTTTATGACTTTCTGTAAACTATGTGGGCTAATGGAAGCAAAACAGTGGCAGCCAATTTGTGTCATTTTTATATCACTTTATGAGAACAAAATGTACATCAGTCACCCACTCATTACTTCTATAAAAACCCACGTGTCTTCTTCTCAGGCAGGATAAGACCCTGAACAAAAAATACCCTACTCTCCACCAGGGAATATATGACCCCTTCTTCAGTGCCACAATTTTTGGCAAAGCCAACTCTGGATTTAAAACAAAGTTTGAAAATACCAACTATTTCAGTATCCTTATGCCCTGCTCACAAGCTACCAACAATTAACTTTCTGACACAAATTTTGGACTGGGCTATCAGGCCCCTAGGGAAAAAAATGTTTTCTTTCCTAGTACAGGGGAAGCACTGATCCACTTTCAGATCTATAGTTTCTAAATGAATATATAAACTTTTGCTCCAGATTTCAATCTTGTATTAAGATACTGCCATTGAGTGTATCTTTTTTTTTAAAGAGGATAAAAATAAATAAATAAATAAAATAAAACATAACAAAGCAGATCAGAACAGAACAATGCAAACAATACAGGAATTCAAAACAAGACAGCTGGAAATCAACAGTGGCTACTATATTGTCTCTTGTTTTCTTCGAAATGGTTTTCATACCTTCACACACAATGCATTCAAACAAAACAAAATAGTATAAAACCAATCAAAACAAAAGAATGAAAGCATTACAGGCCTTTAAAATCAGACAATAGGAAATCAATAATGGCTACCATAATGTCTCTTGTTTGCTTCAAAATAGCTGTCCATACCTTCTCACATAATGCAATCAAATAATAGAAAACAGACTAAAACCAATTAAATCAAAGAATGAAAGCACTATTGAACTTCAAAACATGATGATAAGAAATCAACAATGGCTCCCATAATGTCTCATTTTCTTCAAAGTAGCTGTTCATACCATCACACATAATAAAATCATTTCTTGTAAACTCTTTAGGAGTAGTTCTAGGCACATATAAGCCTACATCTACCCTTTCTGTGTTAGAGGGAATAACAAAACAAAACACAAGAAAAATAAGAAACAAAAGAAACGAGTAAATAACAATAACAGAGAGCCCAAAACAATAACAATATAGGCTTTAAAACTAGGTAGTAGGAACATAACAAAGTTGTTATTTTGTATAATTATCTTCAAAAGGGTTACTCAGATTACCAGATAACAGACGTGCAAAATTGATCTAGAAGGAAGGGAAAAGAAAAAAGATATAAATTTGTATATATACCCTTAAAATACCTAAGATGATTGTACTATTAATTCTATTAGTTCTTGGAACAAAACAGTTAACATTCATAGGACTAGATCAACATTGAGTGTACCTTAAGCAAAAAGGAGGAAATGGCAGAAACAGGCATGGGTGTGGCACTGTCCATGGTGCTGGTTCTGTATAAACAATGTTGGTCAGGCTTTTTCTACCCTGAGACAGTGGTGATCACTGAGTAAATCCCTTCCAATGCTTGTGAAAAATAAAAACAAAAAACAAGAAGAAAGGCCATGGTGGGAGATAAGTAAAATGAGGGGAAAGGGAGGAGGAAAGAAAGAGATAACAAATAACAAAGACAATTGCAAAACCAGAGACTGCTAACAGATTAACAAGGCAAAAAACAGTTGTTGTCTTGTTATCACTTTATTGTTTAAGCAACTGTTGTTACCAAGAAGACACAACTGTAAGTGAAATATAAATTAGAAATTTTCCAAAGGAAAGTAAAAGCTCTGTATATCAAAGGGATCGATTGAGGTTGACAATTGCAGGAGTTAACACGAGTAAATAAGTTTTGGGCCTGGACAAGGACGGCAGGTAGGTGGCTATGGAATGATTGAAATGTACCAAAATTTTCATGGTTTCTTTTATAGCTTGATGCAAACTTGGACGTCCATCTTACAATTTTACATAGCCTGTTTCAGGTCTTTGTGAAGGTCCCATCATAGCTTCAACAGCAAAATTGTTTTTCTTTTTGAGAGATGAAGAAGCCTGTATTCCCTGTCTCCCTCCTCCCCTGCCCATGCCTCCCAGATGCTGGCCCTGACAGTGCTCACCACACAGGGTTCTCTCAGCCACTCAGCCACTGCAAGTTGACAAATTGCCAGTTCTTTCAGTAGATAACAATTCTTCATAGCTTATTTCCAAAACACTTGAACTCTATAATGTATGCTCACTCTGCAAGAAGGAATTACAGAAAATTGATACACTCCTTGATACCAAGAAACAGAATTATTGTTCTTGGTCTGGTTGTTTACATGTTGTCTGGGCTTCAGGGCACATGAGGAGAAACTAAAAAATTGAGGGCAGTGTTCAAGGGGCTTGGAGTGTTAGGCAGCTGAGAACTGTTCAGAGCCTGAAAAGGATTAGGCTGCAAAGTAATCACAGGCACTGGCACAGAGGTGTCACAGTTAGAAATTAAGGCCAGCTGGAGTGTTCTGCATGGAAGATAATTCTATTCAGTCCACTTTGGAGACCTTTTATATTCTCAGTATGATTTCTCAGTATTCCAGAATGTCAGAGCTAAAAAGAAACCTAAATAAAGTTCATCTTTTCCAAATTCTCATTTATAAGAATGCAACAAAAACACCCCCTCCCAAAATAAAAGCTTCAAACCCATAGAGGTTGACTGACTTCCAAGTCACAGAATTACCAAAATAATCAAGTCTAAAATACCAATTTCTGATCCCAATCTAGTGCTTGAATCCTGATCACTGTATATCCTCGAACAAACTAATTACCTTCTCTGTTCCTTTCCTCATCTACTCAAGAAGGAAACACACCTCCTTTTGAGGGTTCACATGAGAATCAAAAGAGGTAATTCACATTAAGTACCTAATACAGTGCCCAATTCAGTAAACATTCAATTAAGGAATATTATTATTGTTGTCATTATTGTTACTATATTTTCAGATTTCCTATGAAGGAAATACCTTTGAGAGGACTTGACCAGATAAGAAGATTTTAGAAGTCTCTGGGAAGATGGTGGAGCAGTAAACAGCAGCAAATCAGTCTCTCTGAGATTCAGAATCAGGCACTAGTGTATAACAACTTGGGGAAGAAAAGAAGCAAGAGGTAGATCCCCGGGACCCAGGAGGGATCTGAAGGGAGAGAAGTGGAGTCCACGGGAGAGTGAAGAGACAGAGCTCAATGCAGGAAAATGAAGTACTAAATGGCACTTTCTCTCTGACTGCAGGCTCACAGCTGAGAGAGGAGACTCAAATTTACAGACATAGTGAGGACACAGTGAGGTGACTCCAGAGGCCTCCACAGAGAATTGCACTGGTATGGAGCAGTGGATGCTGTGAGCTGCAATGTTGGATGAGTGACTCCAGTCCAAGTGTTTCACTAGGAATCAATCTAGTGAAGGAAGTAAAAGACCTTTACATTGAAAACTACGTACCTTGAAAAAGGAGATTGAAGATGATATCATAAAATGGAAAGAAATTCTTTATTATGGATAGGCAGAACAAATATAGTGAAAATGACCATCCTTCCAAAACTGTTATACAGATTTAATCCAATCATGATCAAAATACCAATACCTTACCTCACAGAACTTTAAAAAAAAGTCTTAAAATTCATTTGGAACCAGAAGAGACCTAGACTGGCAGAAGCAATTTTTGGCAACAATGGGAAGGCAGGAGGCATCTCAATTCCTGACTTGAAATTATACTACAAAGCTACTGTGATAAAAAAAACAACTGCATTGTTTGAATGAAAAACAGACCCAATGATTAATGAAACAGAATAGAAGATGCAGAAACAACTCCAAACACACTCAGCCACATTATCTTTGACAAAGGAGACAAACACCTCCACTAGAAGAAATATAGCCTCTTTAATAAATGATGCTGGGAAAACTGGCTTTTCATATGCCAAAGAATAAACCTAGACCCATATCTCTTACCATGCATTAAACCAAAGCAAAAATGGATCAATGATCGAATATTAAAACAGAAACAGTATGCTAGGAGATAGAATAGGTAAAACTCTTATAGACATTGACGTAGGCAATGACTTTATGAACAAAACTCTGATTACACAGGAAATATTACAAAGAATCAACAACTGGGACTTATCGTGCTAAAAAGCTCTTTCGCAGTAAAAGAAACCACCAAGAGAATGAAAACTGACAGAATGGAAAAACAATTTTAACATGTATTCCTTAGACAAAGGACTAATATATAGAATATATAAAGAACCCAAAAGAATCACACATTCCTAAATTTAAAGACCCAATCAAAAAGTGGGTGTCTGAAGCAGGCACGGTGACACACACCTGTAATCCCAGAACTCAGGAGGCTGAGGCAGGAGGATTGCTGAGACATTGAGGCTAGTCTGGGCTACACAGTGAGTTCAACACCAGCTTGAACTATATAGCAAGACTCTATCTAAAAAAATTTTTTTTGAAATGAGTATCTGAAATGAATAGACACTTCTCAGATAAAGAAGTACAAATGGCAAATAAGTATACAAAAAAATGTTCAGCATCACTGGTCATTTAAGAGATGCAAATCAAAACAATGCTGAGATTCCATCTCACTCCAGAAAGAATGACTGTTATCAAGAAATCCACCAAAAACAAATGCTGGCAGGACTGTGGGGAAAAAGGAACACTTCTCTGATGGGAGTTTAGACCAGTGCAAGCACTGCAGAAATCAGTGTGGAGATTCCTCAAAGAAAATAGGATTAGAGGGCCAGGGATTTAGCTCAGCAGCCTAAGTGCCTGCCTGGCAAGGTCATGAGTTCGACCCCTGGTGCTGCAAAAAAATAAAAAATAAAAAAGAGAAGAAAATAGGATTAGAAGTCTCATTCAACTCAGCTATTCCCCTTCTGGGTATTTTCCCAGAAGAATTAAAAGCATCATACCACAGCGATATATGTTTATAGCAGCACAATTTGTAATAGCTAAATCTTGAGAACAACCCAAATGCCCATCAGCTGAGAAATGAATAAAAAGAGATGTGATGTTTTTATACAATGAAGTACTACTAAGCTATAAAGAAGAATGAACTCAAGTCTTTTATAGGTAAATGGATGTAACTTGAGACAATACTCATAAGTGAAATAAATCAGACTCACGTGTGTAAACATAGTATTGTCTCCCTAGTGTGAGAAACTGAAAGAGTAAATAAGACTCAAAATGTCCAGCAGATATTGTCAAATGGGAAGAAACTGTTCAAAAGGAAAGAGAAATTGGGATGGAAAAAAGGAGAAAAGAAGGAATGAAAAAGAAAAAAAATACATACATATATGTACACTAGATAGCTAAGATAACTATACTACTAATCTCTATTAGTTCATAGAAAAGAATGGTTTGTACTTCTATCCTTTTTTTTGTAAAGAGAATTACTTCTATCGTTTGATCACTTTTCCATGCCTATATCTTGTAACCTGAATGACTACCTCGAAGATAACAATATGCAACATATTAAGCGTTGTTAATCTCCTATTATCGTTTTTTTTAAATTCTCTGTCATTTTTATTGTTTTTTCTCTTTAAAACAAAAATTTAAAAATTAAAAAAAAGAAATTGTGGAGATTTCTCAAAAAACTAAAACTAGTGGTTGCATTTGACCCAACTATTCCCCTTCTTTCTATCTTCCTGAAAGAGTTAAAACCATCATACTACAAGGACATATGCACACCCATGCTTATAGCACCACAATTTGTAATAGCTAAGTCTTAGAAACAGCCTAGATGCCCATCAGTGAATAAATGGATAAAGAAAATATGGTTTTTACATACAGCGGGGTCCTAATGTCCCATAAAGAAGGGTACACTTGACATATTTAAGTAAGTGGATGCACCTTGAGACCATACTTTTAAGTGAAATAAATCAGACACACATTTTAAAATAGCACAGTATTTCTCTTCTCTTGAAATCAAAAGCATAAATAAGGATAAAAATGGATAACAGATACTGAAAAGTAGGAAGAAAATGTTCAAATGGGAAACAGAACAAGAGAGGGGGAGAGAAATGGAAGGAAAAGAAAAGGAATACATTAGAAAATAGAAGAAAAAGATGGAAACAAAGCTTTTGTAACTAAGGGGAGAAGAAAGGCTGAAAGGAGGGGATGGAAATGGTGAAAAAAGAAGAATCAAAATGTATTATGTACAGGTATAAATTCCCTACAATGAATATGATCATCATGCATATCAAAGGAGTACCAATGAAATTAATTTTAAAAACCATTAGAGAAAAATTTAAAGAAGATTCTAAAATAATTGCTTTTGACCTCTAAACCCTAACTTGTTATGCATGCTGGCATTGTTACTCTCAAGAACATGCTTCTACTCTCAAAAACGTATTTCTTGGGATATAGAAGTACGGAAGCTAGCAAGATTGCAACTTACACATTTCCAAAGTCCTAGAAGCTGGGCTGAGAGTTCCCACATTCAGAAAGAAAGCTAAGCACCTTCTTCGTCCTCAGCCACGGTTGGATAATGAAGCCATCTAAGACTATATTTTGTGATTCTGACCTGCCTGTATCATTAATTGCTGAAAATTCTGATTTTTTGTTAAATCTCTAACCTGATTAATGAAGCACAATAAATGTTTGAGGATGAATGAACATAATGAGAAAAAAAGGGATATTTTATCAAGGATTCCTAGAAGATAAAGGAATGAAAACTGTTAAAGAAAAAGATTTTCAAAGATGTGATTAACTGCTCATGAGAAAGATGCAATTACCATTGCTGTTTTCAAAAAGAACCTCGTCACGTCCTTCAGATTAAATTGCCCCCTTTGCCTGAAAATAAACCAGAACTTGTCTCCTTTGCAATGGAATTCAACCTTTAGCTCTTATGAATCAGAATTAGATTGTAACACCCTCACTCAATAAGTCTGGAATTATTTCCGACCAGTTCAGAAGCAGCTCTCGGTTATATGGATCATTACCTGAAGAGAAATACAGGGGGAAATGCCCAGAATTCACACAAATCAAGGGAGAAAGAAGAAAAAGGGGAAGAAAACCAGCAGGATGGAATCAATCGGGCCAACTCATGGCCTTTACACACTTTTAAGGCTCCCTTAAAGGATGATATCAAACTCCAACTCATATTCCCATCCATAGTTTACTTCTGAAGACCTCATTCTTCCAGTAACAACAAAAAAACTCTACTTTAGAGCATGGAAGAGACAACATAGGTAAGAAGGGAGCATGGTGCCTTCCACTTCCCGGAATTGTATACACTGCAAGGCCTTTTTGTGTACACGAATCCACTTGAGGCTTGCACCACTCCTAGCAGGTAAGTGGGTAGACAGTCTTTGGTTACAGATGGTTACAGATGAGGAACCAAGGTTCCCCGGAAGTCCTAAGAATTGTCCAAGTTTTGGAGGGTTTTTCCCCCCTATAGTACCAGGACCAGGATTTGAGTTTAAGTTTTGAAGTTCCAGGACTAAAATTGTTCCCTGTACACACACAAAACAATTTTATTTTGGAAATACCCCTCACCAAAAGAAAAACTCCTTATCACTTCAAAGCAATAAAAGAAACCTAGAAGAACACAGGAGTGGTATGCACAAAAGAAAAATATTAAATTTATTGAACATTTTCTATAAGCCAAGCACTCTGCAGGGCCCCTTACATAGGCTGTAGCCTCTGTCATGGAGATGCGAATGTCCCTATTTTACAGATGAGGAAACTGCAAAGCCAGATTTCTCATTTGGGTTTCAATCACCTTATCTGTGAAACTACAGGATTGAACTCTGCAATCTCTAAGGTTCCTTTCATCTCTAAGAATCTGTGACTCAAAATAAATGAACAAATCAATAAAGCAAGAAAGCTGCCTCCACCTCGCAGCAGAGGGGACACATGTTCACCTGTGGCAGCATCACTGCCAGCTCTCTCCTTGCTGTCCATGGTCCAGCCCTCGGCCACTCGTCTGATGCCCTCCCAGGCCAGAGAAGGAGAGGTGTCCTCTGAGAAGCAGGAAACCCAAGGAAAGCTTCATTTGCCCTCTCCAGATAAAATATCCCACTGTTCTGTGCATGCAGTGCGGAGTCGCCACCCATGGATTCTCAAGGAAATGCGGCTCCCAGCCAAGCAGCCCCATATGCTGAGTGGGAGCCCCCCACACACAACCAGAGCAAACTTCCTGAGAGCCCCACGGGGCCACCAGATTTCTGTGCACCTCCCCACAGCCCGCCTAGCTCAGCCCTCCACTCCTCCCAACAGGAACCCACAGTGTCAGAGCCACACTGTGGAGGGGATTTATGGAAATGCCTGGCCCCATCAATGTTAATTTCCCTTTCCTGACATTAATACCAGCAGCAACTGCTACCATCTGTGCACCTTGCCATCTGCCAAGCACTGTCCTGAGTGCTTCCCGGTTCTGCCTCTTGCAGTCCTCTCCATGGCTTCCCACTTTGGACGCCATCATTAGCTCTGTTCTACAGATGAGCAAACTGAGGATCAAAAGTTGATAACCAGCCTAATGTCACACGACTAATGAGCAATAGACTTGGGAGTATAATCCGGGTCTTTCTGACCTGACAGCTTGCACTCTTAACAGCTTTCCCCTGGGCCTGGCACCGTGCCTGGTGTTCACCAAGTGCATATTGAAGAGTGAGTGTATCCATATGGTACAAGGACGGGGAGCCCTTCAAAGGCAGGGTGACAGATCACATCGAGCTCTGGAAATAAACTGACATGTACCTATGAACATACTGCAAGAAAAGGCCCAGGACTCCCCTCTGGCAATGGCTCCATGGCCCCTGCTAAAGACTGGCAATGAATGGAGATATGGGATGGGTAGCACCTGGTGTTTAATCTATGTGAGCTGTTCATTTCCTGGCAATTTACTATACAGTGAAAATTCACAAGTTTCAAAAAATACAAGAGGGAACTGTCTCCAGAGAAGGTCTTGAAAGGAAAAAGGATGGGGTAAGCTCAATGCAGGAAAAAGAGAAACTTCCAGTCATCTACTCTGTAAATGACGTTTAAGTACCTACTGCATACCAGTCTCTACACAAAGTTTTCCTCCTGAGAGTCCCCAGGCTACTGGAGAGAGCACCCCTAAAATATATATGTGATTAACAGCTACAACAGATGCCATGAGGGAAAGGTGAATGAATTATGAGTGTTCGGCAAAGCCTCACTGAAGAAAAAACATGAAAGATGAGTAGGAGCTCATCCAGCCAAGAGAGGGTAGAGGTAAGAAAAGCATCACCAGGTAAGGGCGCAGCATGTGTAAAGCCCTAAGTACTGGGATATCGAAAGGAAGCTGGTAAAGAGAGTAGGAGGAAACGGGCCTGAACACACAGTGCAGGGGCTGTGTCTGGGTGTTTCATTATGTTTCGAGCACTATGGGAAATCACTGGGCTTGCAAAGGGCGAGAGTGCTTATCACTTTGGAGAGGTCACACTGGCTGTTGTGCAGAGGAT
>RJWT010015952.1:0-20115 GCA_004365215.1 Cuniculus paca | reverse complement strand
GCCACACTAACCTTGCCCCACACAATACCGAGTATTTTATATACCATTTAGCATGGTCCTGCCGGTTTGAACCACTGGTGGTCCATGCATGTCCCCTCCAGTGGATCAATCATGCATGGACCACCAGTGGTCAGGCTGGTGGGAATGTAGCACATTCAAATCAGAGCTGCCTCAGCAGCAAGACACACTAATTTTAGTCCTGATATGAAAATCTTAAACCCCACAAGATCACAGTCTACATCCCAAAAGTGTAATTTGCTTGCCCAAGATCCTACACCTTTTGAATGACTGAGTTAGGATTCGAAGCCAAATCTGTCTGTCCTTAAACCTTATGCCTTTAATGTTCTACACTGCCTTTAAGCAATACACTTCCCTCCCGGATAACCCTTCCTATATCTTAGGTATATCAGCGTATCACCCACTGCACACTAAGACTTGGAGGTCCTATGAGTCTCAGGTTTTCCAGTTTCCATCAGGAAGAGGAGCAGAGAGATTATCAGTGGTGATTCCCTTCTGTTCTGATCCTATCCAAAAGAAACAACTCTAGGTACCAGTGAATGTAACCATTCTCCCAGGACAAAGGACTACTTTCGATATTCATTCTTCTAACTCAGTTTGGAGCCACACTGAATACTTCAAAAAGAGAATCTTCACATGTGAAAATTAAATCTTAACCTGTGTACAGAGTTGTTTCAAAATTGCCTTGCTCTTAGATTTAAGTCTTATTATCCTTTTTCCCTTCATTGTGGCATCGTATTACCTCTAGTGCCTACTAATTTTCAAATCTAGAATATCATAGATTTGTTGTCAGTTTCCTCTGATAGTCTTCTTCCGTTTCTTTTCATTGCAACTTTCTAAAACCTTAAACTAACTCTTTTGGTTTTGACCCTATCTCAAAAGAAAAAAGACTCTGGGAATTCATTTCTTAACATTTCTTTCCACATACTTAGTTCCAGGACAGGAAGACTGGTATCCCTCCTGGCAACATAGGTCTGTTCTATTTTTAGGATTCTTATGGTTACAAGCAATAGAAATTTTTTCTGTCTAGCCTAGGCTCAAAAGGGTAAATTATTGAAAGGATGGGATCAATGGCAGGAATGTTAACTATTTATTTAGAAAAATACTTATTAGGTGACTAGAATAAAACAGAAGGGCACAGACTTAGGAAACACAGGTAGGGCATCTGTGAGGTCCTCAGCTGGAGGTGTACATAGATCTGACAAAAAGTAACCTACCTTCAGCCATACCGTGTCATTTTTGCTCTCCAGTCAATCTGCACATTCCTAGGGAAGAGAATCTGGCCTTGATTAAGGTGTCCTATTATTGAACTGATTAGCCACGGCCAGGGCATGGAGCAACTCATTATTATAGCTACTGGAGATTTCTTGAGGATATTATGCAGGACTATGGATGTAACATGGTTTTTTGTGTATTTATTTCCAAATCAGGGCTTTGGTCTACATGAAAGATTTTATTGAGTATGTGTGCTTTATCTTTATCTTTATGGATTCATCTATAAAGAAGTGTCTAGCCTTCAAAATATAGTAAAATTATTCCACAGGATGCTCTTAAAACTTTTTAAATTCAAATTTTCAATTGGTTAGAAATTCAATCTGATCAATGTCCCATATCTTTTTCTGTAATAGGAAATAATTTGACAGTAATTTTGTAAATCACATTAAAGTTCTACCATCTTTGTGGTTATTAGTAATGGTAAAGGGCAGTGCAGCCCAGGATCATGCATATGAACCATTTTTCCAGTTCCTAAATGAATACGATCTTTCTATGGCCCGTTGCTGTGAAAGTGGTGACATCCTGAGTCTTTCTTCTGCTTCCTGGAGAGTCACATCTCTTATGCTTCAGAGGATGAACGTGACATGCTGGAAGTGCTCAGGAGTTAATGCTGATAGACAAACCATGGAAAGCTTCTGCTTTAGTTCATACTAAACTCTTTTTGTACTAGGACACGATGAACTTTCTGCTGCAAGCATGGGCTTCTTCTCTTCCTCAGCCAAAAGTTCATGAGGGCTCAAACAAGTTCTTAATGGATTCCAGCAAGACTTTTGTGGGGCTGTAAGAAAGAAGCTTCTGGTTTGTAGCCTAGAGGAATGTGTGTAGTACAGTACTAGCGCTGAAATAAGGACCCACCTGGATTCAAGCCCTAGACCAGGCTTCTAGTCTGGTTCCGATTTGGAAGGGGGAGACTTGGCATCCTGCCTCTATTGTTCTGAAGAATTGCTGCCATTCTTTAATTCACAACTCACATCTCACCTTCTCCATCAACCCTTCCCATGCTGATGAGAAATCAGCCCCATCTGTACCCCAAATCTAGTACATAAGATCCCTTTATTCTTCCCCTCAAACGAGTATATAATTCTCTGTTGTCCATGCTAATAAAGGAGTGTGTTCCTTCCTAGAGATAATCTGTCATTATAATTAGTCAGCTGAGACTTTCCTCACTCATGCAAAGGTGCATGACACATGAACATAAGTGGGTCATACATTGAGAAGTGGCAAGAGTGGAAGGCTAGCTGAGAGAACAGTCAATGTGTCTGTGATGCTGCATTTTTGCAGAAGTTTCGATACCTTCTCTCTAAAGCAAGCATTTTTCTTCTTTGTCATAGATCAGCAGGAATTTTCTAGGTGGGCAAATTAAGTCACTTGAACTATTTCTGATAATATTTTTATGTTGAATGAGAGCTTAATTTTTTACTTCTGAGGAATATCGGGGAACAATTTTTTTGAAAAACACATTAACATCTCTCTTTTTCACTTCTCCGGCTTTCATAGTTGTATTTGGTGCTGCTGATGCTGATGCTGGTGTTACAATTAACAGTAGTGGTGGCTGCTCCCATTATTAAATTATAAAAGTTTTTCATTTTTCAAAACAACTTTTGGCAGTGTGATTGGTACTGATACAGGGGAATGAAACTTCCAACCCACTATGTCTGGCATGAGTTCATGTTCTCTAAAATCGAAGAATGAATTTTAGGGACAACGGAGGTTAAGAGCAGAATATATTTACTGGGAGAAAGAAAGAAAGCTTCTGTCAGAGAGACAGAAGGGGTCCTGAGTCGGTTGCCAGAGACTCTGTCATTTTTAAGGACTTTTTATAGAGTAGACGGGTCCAAGGTGGGGAAGAATGGGAATTCCTAAGGTGGGCATAAGGTGGGACGGAACTATGGTTAACCAATAAGGTTAATTGCTCAGGTAAAATTGATTAAGTCTGGGACAAATGGGGAAGCAAGTCCTGTATCTAGTGAGAAAGCAGTGACTCTTCCCCTAGGGGGTCAAGATAAGTGACTCCTGGCTTCCTCAGGGAGCTACAGACCCATTTAGAATATTAGTCCTCAGGAAGTGGGTGCATTTGTTTGATCTGTTGTCCCAGGGTCTGGCCCACAGCAGGAGGTGTTCCTCTCCTTTACAGTTGCAAGGTATCTAGGTTTTTGCATTGGCTCCTTGGAGGACCTGGCCCTGTCTGACTGCCTATAATAATTTTAACTATCTCAGCTTCCTGTAACAGTACTATTTTGCAGATAAAGAAGCCAAGACATGAAGAGATGAAGTAATATGGATAAGTCATGTTGCTAATGAGTATAGAGTTTGAATTCACATTTATATCTTTCCAGCTCCAAAGCCATATGTTAAGCTATGCTATGTTAACTATGCTATGCTATGCTATGCTATGCTGTAGTGTGCCATATGATATAATATTTTTGGATCCATCGAAGTCTTGCTCAGTGGAAAAATAGCAAAGACAAACACATGGGGCTTTGTGTCCATATGTAGATAGAAAGAGACCATAGAACCAGTTGATTGCAGAGTAAAAGCATCACTGCAGACCTCCACAAGAACAAATAAACATGATAGCATATGTTTACTTGTACATTGGTATTTAATTACATAGTTCCATCTGTGTATTCCTTGTATTATTTGTGTCTGTTGGTCTTGTGTCTTCTATTCTTTTTTTATTTTGGTAAAAACAAACATAACATACAATTTTGTATTAAGTACTGTACATGTACATTGTTGTACACTCATCACCCTCATTCATTTCTAAGACTTTTTCATCTTCCCACAGAAACTCTATACTCTTTAAACATTAACTGTATGTCCTCTCTTCCCCTAGCTCCTGGGAACCACAATCTACTTTCTGTGTCTAGGAGTTTGACTACTCTAAGTACTCTATAAAAGCAGAATTATATAAATTTGACCTTTCGTGTCTGGTTTATTCCCCTTAGGATAGTATAATAACTTGAAGATTCATCGACATTGTAGTATGTCATAAGTTCATTCTTTTAATAGTTGATTAATATTCTATTAAGTATATGTGCAACCTTTTGTTTAGCCCTTCATCTTTGGATGGACATTTAGATCATTGCCTTCTTTTGGCTACTATAAGTAAGTAATGCTGCTATGAACATGGGCATGCACATAGCTATTTAAATCCTTGCTCTCAATTCTTTTAGCTTTATTGACAGAAGTGCAATTCCTGATTATATTTTAATTCTATCTTTAACATTTTGAAGAACTTCCATCCTATTTTCCACAGCAGCCACACTGTTTGATATTCCAGCTTGCTCCACCTCCTACTCCCCCAACACACACTTATAAAGCCTATAGAGTCCTCCAAAGCACAGCTGTGACTTTTGAGTCTTTTACTATTTAGCAGCTAGTACAATGCCATTCCCATAAAGGGTGCTGAATGAAGGACTTGTCCTTTGTCATGGAGATTGTGAAGCTGAAACTTCTGCTTCTCGGGGTATTTACAAATATCTAGGCTTGGGATTCCTCTCCCCTGTATTCTTCCTCAACTTTTTCTCCTTTGCTGTTCCCAAACTCCAAAAATAACCATGAAAATAATGAGATGCATGTCTGCAGGAAAGAAATGAGAGTATAACTGTGCCTCTTTGCATACCAATGAGGTGTTTCAGGGAATGGCAGCCTACTTATCTGTGCAGATGATTTATGATTGCAAGTGCAAGTTCTGCAAACCAGAAAACCCAAGCCACATCTGCATTTAAATAACTACTTACAAAAGGGAGCCTTTTTTTCTTCTTAATACCTAGTTAGACCCAATGCCTGGCATTGTAATTGAAAAAGCACTTCCTGTCTAAAACAGGAAAAAAATATTCTCTAGCAAAAGCTGAGTATACTTTTTCAGCTTTTATTCTCAAGATTTAAATTATAATTTCAAAATATTTAGAAATACAAAAATTATAAAAATAGACAAAAGTTCTTGTCACTTGTACAACTACCAGCTAAACACTTAGTCCAGGAATGCCAATGATGGTATTTACATTTTAAGGAAACAACATCTTGTACTCAGCAGTGGATTTTATACTTTACTACAGAAATTAGACCACAAGTGAAATAGACTGCTTTTGGTTGAGTCATTTGACTGCTTTCTTAATTTTGCCTTTACCCTTGATCTTATCTTTAACTGAGAAGGGGTTTGATAGTGGAACACAGACACTGGAGAGGGGTAGGATCTTAAAGGGATGACAGAGTCATTCAGGACTCTTTCCCTGCCCCTCATCTGTACTTGCATCACCCCTGCTTCTCTAATCATGAACGTTTTGAAAGTGGAAGCTGCCTATTTTCTTCCTTTTGTGAAATTTTGCAAGGTTTCCAAGTAGAACCTAATGTGAGAATACCATGCTCATGCTCTCAAGCTTTCCAAATGTTTGTCTTTTGCCATTGACTGAGAGGAGTCAGAGTTGAGATAAAGGTGGCTTGATATTCAAATACGGTCTCCCAGACTCAGGCCTTGGGACTTGACCCAGGCTGGGAACTATTGCACGATTCATGTACTCAAGTTCCCATGCACCGGAATTGACCATGTGTCTTCCTGGGCTCTCTGTTCTAACCCTGTGGTCCAAATCAAAAGTTCGTGTCATACTCACAGGGATTGGTGAGAAGCATCTGCTGTGTTAGGCCTCTCAGGTCTGAGCTGTGTATGGAATGAGTCCTGTCTGTCTGCGTTCTGGAGTTCCTTGCTCCTCCCTTGTCCTTAGCCAACTGCGGCTGCTCCTGGGTGATAGGGAAGGACTGAAAACAAGTTTGCAAGGGATGAGAGGTGTTTTCATATTATTAGAATAAGCCTTGGGTCCTTTTTAGAAGTTCTTATCTACCAAGAAACTATCCTTTCATCATCTTTTCCTGACTGCCTTTAGGCTAATGCTAAAAACCAACCCAAATCAACATTATTGAGATATTAATGATGGACTAGGCTTTGAAATGGAATGCCAAGCATTCTCTCAAAAATCATTTCTTTAAACAGTGTGAACTTACAGGAGCACCTCTGGAGCTGCTCCAGGTCCTTCAGTGCACACACCATTGGCTTATAGTGCTCTGGTATATCAGGTGACCTAGCAAAGTAGGAACAGTGTGTTAGAAAGAGGCTGCAGTTCAATCTCTGCCATCTTTAGGTCAGTGACAGGAAGTTGATTGGTTATATCATCTGTATAGGCTCAGAGTTCATTGTGTAGGCCTGAAGAATTCTCAGTAGTACCCGGCCCTTATAAGGTGTTGCATAAACATCATTCTTTCTCTTCACTGTTTATTTGTTGTCCCTTCTTGTCATTAGGTTTGAATAGTGAGAATTATTCATTGCCATTGTCTACAATTTCCTAACATGGTTTCCTATTATTCAAAATGATTCTGCTTCTGCCTGCCAGTATTTCTTTCCTACTTTTCTATCAACTCAGATACCACTGCTGTCTACTGGCCACAAAATAGGGTGATTTCAAAATAGGGTAACTTCAACTGTGAAAATCATACCTTGCCAAGTCAAGAAATATTTTTGTCTTAGGGGAAAAAAACCCTGCTAACCATGAGCAATCCATGTACCGTTTGCTACTGACATACTCATTGGAAAGAATTTTAAAAATTGAAGTTCCAGCTGGGTGTGGTGGTGCATGCTTGTAATCCCAGCACTCCAGAGGCTGAGGCAGAAGGAATCCTGCAAGTTTGAGGCCAGCCTGGGCAACACAATGAGTTCAACACCAGCCTGAACTACATAGCAAGACCCTGTGTAAAAAAAAAACAAAAAAAAAATTGAAGTTGCAAATCATCTGAAAGTCAATGCCTAAATGTCTGGGGAAATGCCATGTTCATAAAAATTCTCATAGTGGTACTAACAAATGTTTTTAACCTCTCTAATATGTTTCATCAAGTGAGTCTCTGTATGCCTGTACCCATAAAAATAGTTCAACTTTAAATAGTAGGATTTTAATATTGAAAAATGACATGAAGACTAGGTACCACTATCCCAAGAATCCATTTGAAATAACAACACTTGAAAATCTTAGACACAATAGTGAAATCATGATTTTTCATCAAATATTATGTTTGGTAGACCCAACCTTATGGAATTTGAAGGCTTTTCTATTTAGATTCACATAGATATAATGAAAGGATACATTGCCTATTTATAAAATATAATGTAATTATTTCAAATTGCATGCTTTATACATAATACATGCAGAAGAAATGTTACAATATAGCCAAATTATAATTGTTACACAAACGATACAAATTTGAAATTCCTTCTCTTCTTTGCCCATCATCATCAGAAATCAGGTTAATACACAAAAACTGGCAATTTAGATTCCTTTGGAGGAATTAGAAAAAATATTAAAATATAAAAAGGTTTTCTGTGTTAAGATAATGCTTTTCAAATAGCTTGGAAAATTGAGTAAATACCAATTATAACTGCTATCAAAACATAACCTTAAAATATTTCTAAATTTTAATATTCCTGTTACTGTGTGGTTAAATTTCATTCTCAGATTAGGCATAGACTGATTGTTACATTCTGTCAGATTTGAAAATTTCAGCTGAATTTAAATTAGGACCACAATGGAAAAGAATGAGCATTCATTTCAATGTATATGAGTGACATTTTCTCAGTCTTCCTGAATGGAAAAAGTGTACACAGTCATTTCTTTTTATATCATAGCCTTTGAGTGAATTTGTTTTTGTCTAATATGAAAGAAGAAACAGCTCATTTTGCCATTGTTATAATATGCAGTGATTCAGCAAAATGCAACTGGGTGTCCAGAACCCACAAGCCTAGCGTCTGAAAAGATAGCCAAATTGGTAACTGTAGGCCTTTGTCAAACTGAATCCAGTCACCACATTGAATGTCTAACCTTTCATCTGGCTCAGGAAATATAGGGCTCATTAAAAATCAGCCAGTCTGTTTTTCTCTTACATTTTGTGATTGTTTATTGCTACTTCAGGTGAATAAGCAATTCTAATTCATGGCTTCAAAAATGTTGCTCTTTTTATAAAATATTTAACTTATTTTTAACTTGTACATATTTAGAGGTTCTTCTCCCATCAAATAAAAACATGTTGAATATTTCCTGTACCCAGATGGACTGCTAAGTACCCCTTCTCTTTCATAATACTCAACTGTCATCTCAACGCATTCACAAGTAGTGACTGCAGTGGAGAAAACAAGACTCCAAGCTCCTGTCCCAGCTCCTAAAAATTTGATTTTCCCAAGATCTCAAATTTTAAAAGAATGAACTTGAGACATCTCTATTTTGTGTTGACAGATATATTTAGTGGAATTATTTGCTTGGAAATATTTGAAAGTGATCCCTAACTTAACTCTAGATCAGTGTTTCTGGAATTGGAAAGCTGAAGAAGGCTACTTTTAGAGTCCTAAGTAGTCCTGTCTTTTGAGTGAAGAAACTGTTTGCTACTTTACAAAAATTCTAGAGAATTTTTTTTTTCCTTTCTAATGAAATCCCTAAAAATTCCCAGAGGTCATTTCTCAAAGAACCAACCATGCTTGCTGCTGTTTTCTTGGTTACTTTAGTCAGGTAGAAGGAAGTTTCAACAAATGTATTCTCCAACAAAACTCATAATGATGTTCCAGGGAAATAAGTGACCAGGAAATGACTATGCTGAAGAAATACTGAGGTACAATACTTGCAATAAATGTAACTTTTTGGGAGAAGGAGCTTCTTGTACCAACTACAAGGCTCATGGTGCAACTGAGGGGCATGTCATGACTCCATTTATTTTGTGACATAGTAAAAACCATGTATTTTTTCAAAAAAAGAATTTTGTTACTCCATTCATATGTTGTGAACTGTGGTTTATTCCCCGGGGTATACTCTTGAATTAACAACTTTTGGCTTCCTAAGTCGATCTAAATGCTTCATACATGCGCTTGAACCATCTGGACAGAAGTTTAAAAGTATTTTGCAGGTGATATTTTCATGAACCCTGCTTTTGGTCAGTTTTCTTCAGATTTTACTCGAAAAAGAACCAAGATAGACAACCAGAAAAGGCAGGAGAGAACCCAGGAAGACAAAACCATGTGAACATAAATTGAGGATATCTTTGGCAGACTTAGAAGCACAATACTAATAGCACTATCCAAGAAGCTTCAAATTAGTATAAAGCGATATGTTTGAGGAAGTAACCAGACATAGAATAGAAACCAAGGAACAGCCCAAGCTGTACTAACTTTGGGGTCTAAGAGGACTAAACAATTATAATAGGATAATTGTTTTAGGACATAGACGTATCTCTTGTCACCTTTCCTTTTTCTTCTTCTTTTGTTTTAATGCGCAAAATAGCAGGATACTGTTGCCTTTGGAATATTGACTTCAGATAACGTATCTAAATATGTAAATGAAAGCTTTTTTGTATGCAGAATTTTGTTGAATTATTAGCCATATCTGGAACTGTGATATCTTTAGGTATAAATCTCCACCAAATGATTCAGAACTACATGTGCAAGTGTATTCTAACCCTCATAGCAGAAGGCTGCTTTGTGGTGACTTATTAAACAGACACATTCCACTAAGATCCACATTTGTGCCACGGTAGAAGACCAGCTGCTATCCTTTCCTCTCAACAAAAGACTCTTGTATTCGTAAAAAAACTATGTATTACTATATGCCCAGCAGCAGAAGGGAGCCTGAACAGTGATGTCAAAGTATACCATGATGTCACCACAATTCACAAAGAATTACAGTTAATGCCATGTGAAGTAAGGCCAAATTCAACACTTTCCCTCTTGGGTACTTCACAGTCTGAGAGACAGAAGCAAGGTCAGAGGTCAGGTCTTTGTATAATTTTGTTTCGCATTCTCCAGACACCCTAATTTTGGAAGCAAGGGAGGGAGAAGACAGCCTGTTGAAGAAAAGTCCCCTGACCATCTGCTAAAAATGAATTCTAGTGCCAGTATGCACAAATATCTACACAAAGTTAATTCTTAAGACTTCTGCGAAAGACTGTTAGATAAACAAATTTAACTAAAGTCTGTAAAAAATAATAACAATCCTTATATGTTTGGCCATAAATCTACTCAAGAATTTGCCCAAGATTCTGAAATAAATTAGACAGATAAAAGTAAATCAGACTGGAACACCTGAAACTTTTAACTCATGTTGTAAATAAGTCACTCATTTTCTTTTTTTCCCTTTGCAGTGTTTATACTAATATTGGGTGCATTAGATTTCTGACCTTCAGAAAGGCAGTCCACAGAACATTCTTAAAAATGTGTACAATCTAATAAATGTAGATATTTCCCACTATTGTCTCATGCCCCTTGCATTTACATGTCCCTTTTTGTCCATTGTCTTTGTAATATAACAAGATACTCTACAGAACCAGTGGAGATGACCCACTGTTCTCTAGAACTGCACAGTGAATGTGCAGATAGAGAGATACTTGTTTTTAAGAGAATGGAGTTAGGGACTGTAAAAGGCAGCACCTGGCATAGTCTCATTCCAATTGAAACGCCCTAGAATTTAACCGCAGCGGTTGTTACAGTCCTTATCCTTTGGCGGAGCTGAAAGCAGGTAGGCAAGAGATAGAAAAACTGAGGCTCTAGTCCAACCAGGTGCAGTCAAAGGACTAGTGCCACACAGGGTAAAGGAAAAAGTCAAACCAGGGTTTGCCCACACAGAAGCCCATTAGGAAGGGCCAAAATCAAGTGCTAAAGGAGCACGTACGAGGTCAATCTCCAGATCTAGAGTTGATGTCAGAGCTAGGGCATCAAGCCCAGAGCACTGGGCCTCCTGGAAAAGAGTCAAAGGGAGACTCACTTGGGGAAAAAATGAGCGTTTATATACTACAGCAATTCTAGAATAGTGATAATGGACCAGAGACAGAGCAAATAAGATGACAAATAAAAATTAAACTCTCAGAGTATAACCATCCTTAAAGATTATTTTTCTTTTCTCTCTTTGGTTTTTGGAACCAGAGGAATAAAATTTAAATGATGATGATTTATATACTGTAGCTTGGGACAAAAAGGAAAATTCTTTGAAATCACAATATATCCCTGTTGCCTATAGCTTTACTTTTGGAATGTATTCATTCATTCAACAAATATTTATTGGTCATTTGTTATACACAAAGCACTGTTCTAGGACAGTGGGCAAGACGTGCAAATATCTCTGACTTTGTACTGTTACATACTAGTAGGGAATAGGAAATAAATAATAATCTTAATATATACGTGTATTTAATTGTATTATAAGAAAAGGGCCTTAGAAGAAATAGAAACAAGCATACTGGTCTGGAGGATACAACTTTCAATAGCATGGTCAGAGTAGGTCACATCAAGAAGGTGAATGTTTTCTCCAGCAAAGACTGGGGAAGAGTATTCCACTGAGAGACCACAACCAGGGCTGTCCTAAGACGAGAAAGAGCTTGGTGTTTGGGAAGAACAGCCGGCAAAGAGAGAGCCAGACAGATGAGGTTGGAGAGGTGACTCGTATGAGGAAGCACCTTGTGGGCCATCCTAAGGACTCTGGTGAATGCACAGGGAAATTGATCAGCCAAAGTGGTAATTGACAACCTCCAGAAGAGAGAATGCCATGCATCAGGGTTCCTCTGGAAAATCTTTGCCTGAAGGAAAGAGAGTTAGTGTTTCTCATAAGTTTGTATCACATAGCAATATGTTAAAAAGCAGGAGCTACACTTCATTCTAAAGAGGTTCATAACCTGTCAGCATTTGCCAATATTTCCCTTTGGCTTATGTATGGCTATTGAACAAAAGCAACTACTTTTATTTTAGTCATTGATCACTCCCTCAACCAAAACAAAATGAAACTAAACAAAATGAAACAAAACAAAACAAAATCCTCCCCATACTTTCAAAGCTAATGGCTGCAAGGACTCACTTACTTCCTGGTGCTCCATTGCTATCCTTAGAGTGATAGACAAATGCTGCTTTTAGTAACAAGGCTGACAGAAGCATGTGTATCCTGCTTCCTGTTTTGCCACTGTAATTCTAACATCCAAGAGGAACATAAGGTATCATGGAATAGGGTGACTACTCATTCATTACAGAGTGCTATTTTGCCTAGATTTCAGCTCGGGCAACATCATGTCCTAATAATTTGATCTCGGGCTTTTTTAACCTTTCTGGATCTCAGTATTATTTCATAAAATACATGTGATTTTAGCTAATTTTCAGGATTATTATAAGAATTAAGTGATAAATATATGCTGTACCTAAATAGTATAGCATGTATTTAGCAAACCCCAGTGTGTTTTTCCTTTTTTTTTTTTTTTTTTTTTTTTTTTTTTTTTTTTTTTTTTTCTTCTCTATAACTCTTTGACTTGATTCCTCATGGCCTTACTCTGTTTTAAGGAAATGCTCTGATTAATCCAATTTTCTATAGATCGAGACTATATCTACAATTTATATGTATTCCCCACAGTACTGTAACGAGCATATAATGCTTTAAGCAAAGTTGATTTGGCTTAAGTATAATCAACAACTTCATGTGTTACTCCCCACAAGGGTATTTGAACAACAAACAAAGGAATACATGAGTGTTTCTCACCTTTTTGACACAAAGACATCTTTTATTACTTTTTTCTGTGGACCTTGTGTTTTGGAAGTTTCCATCTATTCAAAATACTGCAAATATTAAGTAATAATTTGTTTTCCATTTTTATGACTTGAAGACTTAAGTGTGCAATTAAAAAATAAATGCAGCAAAGATCAGGACTCAGATTATTTGTTCAATGAGACAGCTATTGTTTTGGTGACCTTGTGTGTTTTTATTGCAGGTAAATGTACTTCCACTAGGCTTTTGGAAATAGTATACATAGCTCATGGGTTACTGCTAGCACCTTTGTAAATGAACTGGGGATTATATTTTCCCATATTGGAAACTTTAGTTGTACACCAAAGAAGCAAGTGTGTCAAGGAGGAAATTTGGGTATCTGAAGCAAACTGAAGAGACAGGGAGAGGTTTAATGTATGTATATGTGTACATGGGTGTGTGATGGTATATACCACAGGTTTAGATGAGGAGTAGTCACTTTGTCTCACTTACCATACATGCTTCCAAATCACATATTACAGATATAGCCATCTGCTCATCCCTGTATATACGCATACCTCTGGCTATGTTGATCTTGATAAGAATATTCAACTTTATTTTCACTACTCACCATTGCCAGATAAATACCTTTATAGTATACCTTTACACAGTTATTAACCCTACAAGTCCCTTTCAAGAAGGCTTTTCTGTGTTGTGTCTTACTATTTGACCTTGAGGAAGTTATCTTCCGTGAACCTTGATGTTATAAACTGTACTTGAAATCACTCAGATCTTAAATAATATTAGTAGAAAAATAGTATTTGTGGAAAATTGTATAAAGGGGAGGCAGCCAATTCCTTTCCCTGACTCGGAAGTGATAAATTGGCATAGTCGCCTCATATGATGACCATAGTCTATTAGATTTGACTTCTAAAGTACAAAAGCATAAAGCATCTAGGACCACATAAAAGTTCAGTGGCAAAGAATGCTTTCGTTGGTTAGTAGTGTCTGCTATGGGTCTTGGCAGGAGAAATAGCTGCACATGTGCCGTATATTTGCCACCCTGGTCCTAAGTGTTCTGTAGACTACACTCCCCACTGCCAAATTAGCTCAGAATGTCACAATGATTTGTACTTGGATGATTTGGTTTGGATTCTTAAAACGTGCTTTTAACAAATATTCTCTGACCTTTAGGCTTCATCAAGGTTATTGAGGACCAGTTTTTTGAAACTTGTTTTTATTTGTTCAGATGTTATTGGTACATTGTTATAGAGCATTGTCTTTTTGGAGACTTGTAGGAAATACATATCTAGAATTTTGGTAGTTGAATACTTATGGTTCTCCTGAGCCATAATTCATTTACCACACAGATATTCACTGTGTCTACTACAAGGAATGTATTACTTACAAATTTCTGAAGGACTCAGTAGATGCCCTTTTTTGACTCTTACAATTATTCACTTTTTTTATATTCTAGGGAGTTTAAATACAGTTATGTGATACCTCCCTCCCCATCTAACAAATATATAGGGCCTCACAGTGTGCATTGTATGTGGTTCTTCTTTCTGGCTATATTTTTCTCTTTCTTACCCTTATTTTTCTCTTTGCTCCATATACCCATTTTATATTATTTTATTCTTAAATTAAAGAATTTTAAATGTACATGTTAATCAATGTATACACTATAATGCTAATCAATGTGTACACTGTAAACCTTTTTACAAATAGGTTAAGAATGAACAAATTAATCAATATGTGAAGGTAAGCTTGGCGATGTACTACCTCCTCTATTAGCATAATGAGAAAATGAGGCACATTTATGTTTGAGCACGTTGTTACCCATAAAGTTCTATCTGGATTAAATGATTATAAGTAAGACTGGCTATGATCAGATTTGCACAGTTTAGTTTTCCATATTTGTCTTTCCCAGTGCTGAAAATAAAGGAATTTAAAAGTATCTTACCTCATGATGTTGGATCAAGAAAAGCTTGACATCACTGGCTCAGTATTTGAAGCTAAAAGTTGAGGTCTTTATGGGAAACCATTTGAAATGGATCCAGTATGAACCCATCTAAGAATGCTAGCCTAGGGTATGGTATCTGCTTATGGAGTGTATTTATTAGTATGTTGCTCTTTGTCCTTTGACTTCTAGTGAAGGTATTTTCTATGAATATTTAAATGTCTAGACAATTCCAATTTTGTATTTTGCCTTTTCACTTTCTACCACTTTTATAGAGTGAAGAAAGAGACTCTTATCAACATCTGTTGTGGCTGAGGATATAGGTCAGCAGTGCAAGCGCCTGTCTGGCAAGCACAGGGTTCTGAGTTTGATTCCCGGTATAAAAAAAAGTTTATCTACACAACATGTTTGAAAAATCTGTGAACCAACTTGGATGCTAGGGGTCTTAGATTTTTGTTTAACACTTTCCCACTGGTGTAAACCACCATTGGCACAGGCATGACTGTCTTATCACGTGCCTTGTACCATTGGTGGTAAAAATGAAGCTAATCACTTTTATCAGTCTTTTTACTAAAAAAATTAATAAAAAGCTGCCATATGGAAAAATCATTCATGTACCACTGGTTGTTCAAGCCACCCTGCAGTGAGAACATATGAATTAGAGCCCTGTCATGAACATGTTAAGTAAGATTTCCTTGCCTGTTTGTAAATTCTGAAGAGTAAAGAAAAATCAACAGTGATAAGTGTGTGTTCTATTAAAAAATAAAACAAAAGATTACATGTCTGTGCACATGTAAGTATATATTGTGTGTTACTGATTTATCAGCAATATGTGCATCTCAATCTAAAATGCTGTGTGAAGCACTAGAAATACAAATAAATGCAAAGCATATGTTATATATGCATATATGTACACATATTACACATGTATATTTATATGTACACACATATACATATATTGCATATGCATATTTACATATACGAGTGAGGGCACAAAAGTCATACATTTAAGATATAAAAGACTTGATGTCTGGACATGGTGCCATACCCCTGTAATCCCAGCACACAGATCACTGAGACAGGAGGCTCGCCAAGAGTTAGAGGCCAGCCTGAACTGCATAGTGAGATCCTGTAGAGAAAGAAAGAAAGAAAGAAAGAAAGAAAGAAAGAAAGAAAGAAAGAAAGAAAGAAAGAGAGAAACTTGGTGATTCAGTAATGGCATCTAGATAACAAAAACTATTAATCTTTATAAGCCTCAGGGTACTATTTTCCCTTTCTCTAAATTGCTTCTTTCTTTAAGTAACCTGAGTTAAGCATTTTGTAAAACAAGCTACATTCTGCAATCATTTTGATAGTAGGCAGAATACTAGAAACTGTATTAGGCCAAAATATTTACTTAGTTTTCTACCCTTTGCAAAAATATTCTGTGCAGTTGCCAAAATTATGAGTGATCCTTATCTCACTTTAATGTGCTGTGCAGAATTGGGTGGGTCTGGGAACTCAGTGATCTGAACATTACCTTCCATGACATTTTCCTAATAATGAATGTGGGTACACTCGAGAAATAGTCTCTAAAAAGCACTATCCCTTTACAGTAATTATTGTTCATTCATCAGGACAGAGGATTAGATTTGGCTTCTCATTATCATTTGTGGTGTATCTGTGCACACAGATACAAACAAACACATATATACACATTATTTCATGTATGTGTGTCATCAATTATTGCAATCTAAATTTGCCTATCCATGACCTATATGCATATTTTTAGCCAGCTACTATATTTGGTGTTTTGTGTGTTATTCATTTACTAGCATTAAATGTACAAATCAAATGTAAAATGCTGTGCAAAATGACAGAAATACAATGATTAGTAAAACATGAGTTCTTAACTAACCCATTATGTGACATAGATACAAACATGTTAATAATAGAGTACTCAGTAGCAGTTATATAATAATTTGCACTGGGTATGTATAAAAGAAATGCAAAAATAATTGTGGCTTGAAACCTAAGGGATTTATCCTGTCCCCCATAAAAGAGAAGTGACACTGTAATTAGTCCACATGTAGTACAGGAACCAGGCTCTGTTTCTCCTGCTTCTCTATGCTTAGTGCAAGACTTCCATTCTCAAGGTTGTCTCATTTTTTTTTTTTTGAAAAGAATGCAACCAAACAAAATAAAACAGAGTAGAGTCAATTACAACAAAACAATGAACATGGTACATGACTTCTAAACAGGGTAAAATGCAATCAGTAATGGCTACCATAATGCCTCTTGTTATCTGCACTATATCTGCCCATACCATCAGGGATAAGTAAAATCAAACAAAATAGAACAAAATAAAACCAGTAAAAAACACAAATTCATTTTTTAAGAAGCTTCTAGAGACAACAGGAAGGAAGGAAAGAGGGCAGAAGGTGAGCTTCCCCAGCTAAGCTGGCTTCTTTTAAGTAACCTAATCAGAACACGAAATACTTTAATTTTTATTTCAAAATCATAACTGTTCACATGGCCAGGAAAAATGCATCCTTTTAAATCAGTCTATTGTCATCTCAAATAAAAAGTTCTGTTACAGGGAAAAATAGAAGACAGGTAGTGGGTGACCACCAGTAATGTCTGTTACATAACAGTATAAACAAAAGGCTAAGGCAGCATAGAGCAATAAAACAGTCAACTCGGGAATCTGTAAAAGAAACTTTTGAGGGACAGATATTCAATTTAGGGTTCAAAGGATCAATAGGAGTTATCCAACTGATCAAGAGGATTCCAGACAGAAATGATAGTATGTGTAAAGCAATAGAGGAATCTGGCATAATTCAACCTATTTCTGCAGTCCTAGTTATTTTTCTCTCTGTTATTAATAATAAATCCTAAAGGAACAGTTTAACTAATTTTTAATTAATGGTAACCCAAGATCAACATATTATGACATGCAAATAATGATTATCTTGGTATAATTGTACTTTTCCACTTGGACCAAAATAAATATTTTATCTGATGATAAAGTGTTCACATTTTAAACATTATTGAGTTAGACTGTTTTGGCATCCTAAAGAGGAACTGATATAGAGAAAAGAAAGGAAAAACAGTTGTGTCAGGGAGATGTTTGTCTTTTAAACTCTGAAGTTAAACAACGCCCAGTTAGAACTGGCTTGGTTCATATCCTAGGGTCCATAAAGCCACACTGAGTATGCTAACTCGGGAGTTTGGCCAAGTTTGCCTTAGAGTGTGTCACCTCTTATTTAGTTGCTTCTAATATGACTGTTACTTTGGACCTATGAAGCTGAAGTGTTCTTTTCTTAAAATGGTTTTGGAACCATAAGAAATCCTTAGGATTAGAAAGGGCTTTTTATGATTATCTCCTTTGGCTCTGTTTGAGACATAAGAGTCCATTAAAATTTTTCCACAGAAATTTAAGTCTTTCGAGAAACTTGAAATTCCTATAACTTAAGGAATAAATCCAGCTAGGTTTGAAGTGCCTGATAGTCTAAATTGCTATGCCCACTACTCACCTTGTCTTTCCATACATCTGAAGATCTTAAAAAATTCAACTCATTTCTGTTCAACCCCAGACAAACAGTAAAGTAGAAAACTCTTTGAATGCTGTTTAAATTAAGATCATCATACATAGAGGAGTCAATCCTACTAAAACAATCTGATAATTTCGTCTTGTGATTTTTTTAAATTTTTGCAAAACTTTAGTTTTCACTTTCTCGCTAATGAGCTAGTATCTAGATATTTCTGAAGGATGCAATACATCCCACAGCAATCACTCCCTTCAGTTGTTAATTCCCATTCTTCATTGTTTCTCGGCTCCAGCTCTTTCTCAGTCAAGTCTTCATTGGCCTCTCTAAGCAAATAAACTCTCCGAATTTTATGTTCTCAGAATACCATGTTTCTTTCAGCTTTTCTTGTGATTACTGTTTCACCTTCATTTATGTGATTATTTGAATAATATCTGCCTCCTTCACTACACTATAAATTTATGAGGGTGGGCTCTTTCATGCTTTATAAATTCACCATTGAGTTTTGCTACTAGCACGGTATCTGGGGCATAGCAGGGCCAGTGTTGCTTAGCTGATACATCTTCAAACATTCACACCCTGCTCAAAACATGAGAGTAAATACGGAATAGATCAGTTCATGTGTAGATCCATGTACAGGTAAGAATTGTGAAGATAATTGTATCATAGTTATACAGAGGTACACCAAACAAGTCTTAAACAACCATGTTCTTGGCTTAGCAAGGAAGAAACTTGCTTGAATTCTGATATGGCCTCATTGCAGTCCCTGAATGGATTGAGATAAACCTGCAGGAGGAAGCAAACTCTCCTTTTCTCTCCACTTTAGAACTCAGCACTGTTTTCCTGCTATCTGCATTTCAAAAAATGTAGAACTGTTGAAGGAGATGTTGCTTTAATCTATCTTAAAAGGTATTTTAAAGGAATAATAAACATTAATATATCTTAAAAATAGAGTACAGAGATAACAAAATGCTAAATACAATAGCTATATTTTAAAACATTTGCTTAAATATATTTTTATGGTCACTAATATATGAGGTACAAAAGGGAAATAAATCCACCAAAAAGGCAAGATTTTGGAAAGCAGGATGAATTAGGAGAAACTTTTGGAAATAAGCCTCTTCAAATAATCAATCTTATTCTCATTTTGTCAAAAACAGTAATTGAAATAGTTTGAGAGTGGAATTAGTTTTTGGTATTAATTCAGACTAAAACTGTAAAATGTACAACCTGGTTTGGCTTAGATTTTTTTTTGTAACTCCAACATTGGAAATAAAGAGTAAAGATATGAATCAGTTCACCCACCTACTTTGTAAATGGTGATTTTGTCAAGCCTAGTTGGACCAAGCATAAATGTTTTGCTAGAAGTACAGTATTTAGTCCTTGTCTGGCTAAGTGACCTTGAGCAAGATTCATGACCTCATGTATAAAATGGGGACATAGGATCATTAGTGAGAGATTGGTATTGTACCTGGTAAGGACAGGGCCAGGCAAACAGCAAGGTCTTGATATTGATCATTTCTGCCTGCCATGCCAACTCTCATTCTTCTTCACACACATACATTAATCTTGTCTCTGTTAAACCAACTGTATTTCTCTTTTCTTAGATGAGGTGCTATCTAGAAAAGGAAATATTTTTATTATTATACCATTCTGCAAAAATGTATTAAGATAGTTCACTGAACAGTGTTGGGATCAATGCAAGCAATACACAAAACCCTTGTCCTCATGCAACTTACATTCTAAGGAACAAATAGAATATAGAGATTATTCATAGGGTATTTTCTGCTACTATTACCTTATAGCTATATTT
>RJWT010015951.1:0-20121 GCA_004365215.1 Cuniculus paca | reverse complement strand
AAGTAAAGCATGGCCCAGAATTCAGCCCCAAGGAGGAGCTTCTGTGCAGAACACAGCTTGCCTCACTGCAGCTGAGTGAAGACAGTTTCTTCACAACCTGGCTTAATATAAGTCACCATTCTGATCTTATGCTATACTGCTCCCTGCAGTGTGTGCACCAGTTACAGGGAAATTCTTGCCATTACTGTTTGCATCTGTCTTTATGTTTGTGATGCTCTTTCCCTGGAATGAATTATCCTCTCCATTTCCAAATTACTGCTCCCTTGTAACCTGTCTCCACCATTCAAGGTTTAGTTCAACAGAACCTCCATGTTTCTATCTTTCTATCTTAGTCATTTGATACTTCCAGTATCAGCATCAAACCTTGTCTCAGTCTGACGGTTTAGCTTGGGTCGCATGTTGATCACCTGGATCACTGACTCTCTAACACTCTGCACTCCCTATTCCCCGTATTTGTTTCACTCTCCTGGCAAAACTCCAGCTCTGGAAAAGCACCATAATTCATTTTCTCTGTTACTATTCCAGGGTACTGAGTGCTACTAGAAATGAAAAACTGACAAATGTGCAGACTTGTGACTATAAATTTATGATCTTTGTGGGTTCTCAACACTGCTGCACAATCCTGTTATTTGTTATTGCTCTACTTACTCCCGTGGGAACTGTTGCCAATCTTTACTAGTTGCCTCAAACCTCTTAATTGACAGCCACTCCCATCATGCCTATGAGATGCCTTCCTTCTTACTTCATGAAAATACAGGATTCTTTGGACCACCAAAGATGAAGGTGGTCAAATTCTTATTCTCCTTTGTCTCCTGCTTACTATACTAGGCTTTTCTTGTTGTTCAGTCTTCTTGAGGGGTCCTGTATCTTTTAGCATGCTATAGCACATTACTCCATTTTATGAGTTAAATTTTTATCTCTTGCCCTGGTTCATATATTAAACTCTTAATCCTTTAAGTAGTGGTGTTTGGAGATGGAGCGTTTGGGAGGTAATTCAGTCATGCAGGTGGAGTCTTTTGCATTAGTGTTCTTATTAGAACAGACACGAGAGATCGCTGCTGATTGCCATGTGTGGATACAAGGAGAAGAAAACCATCTGAAAATTGAGAAGGAGACTCAACAGACACTGAATCTATTGGTACTTTGATCTTGGACTTCTCAGTCTCTAGAACTTGGAGAAATAGTTATTTAAGTTACCCAGTCTATGCTAAATTGTTACAACAGTTGGAACTAAGACATATCACAAATAACTCCTATTTTCTGTATTTTAACTTTTTAATGTATAGTCATGGGCAAGTCTTATTCGCTCCTGAAACAAAACCAAGATCTTTTGATCCCATCTCCTTTAGCTGTGACCTGATCTCATTCTCATTTCCTTTGGAATTGTTGCTAGTCTACATTCACAGTCTTCACTTTTCCTCCCCTCTCCAGCCTACAGGACAGAGGCTCCATTCCTACCTTGTCAAGAATCTGCTCTTGTCAAGAATCAGGAGCCTCCAGATTGCCAAAGGTAATGAACATTTGACTTATCGGGCTGCTCTCTTGTATTAGATTTGTTTTTTTCTGAAACTCTATACTGTATTGGTTTCCAAGTCATTTGTTCTCTCAGGATTCTTTTTATATTTTCTTAATCTTCCCACTTTACAAAATAGAGGCAAATGTGCAGACTTGTGATTTGTGCAGAATCTCACATTCTTTTGTGATATTTTCTTCTATCTACTTTTTAAATGTTGGTGTTTTCTGGAGTTGTGATTTTAGACTAACACTCTGCAATCTCTACTTTTCCTCTTGGAGGCTATTATTTCCTTTTGTAAGTTTAAATATCACTCAGATGCTCATAATCTCCCCATACTTCTAGTCATAACCTCTCCTAAATTTCAGAATCAAAATATAATCAGTTTCCTTCTGGGTATGTCCACTAGCAACTTTACAGAAATGTAATATTTCCAACACGAATATAATTATTTCCAAACTGTTCCAAACTTGTTTCTTTTTTCTGTAGATCCAGTTTCTAGTTAATGCTGCCATCATCTTCCCATCAACAAAGCCAAAGGCTTGGCTACTGTTCAAGTTATCTTCCTTTTTCATTCTCCTTCCCTATCTCTTCTTTCTTCCTCCTTACCGTGCCCTGAACCAGTCATCTGAAATTGATCTCCCAACTCTATGACTGTCTACTACTAGTCTTATCCCTTTAGACCTGCCCTCCAGCTGAGATGTATCAAAGAGACAGAATTTGCCACATCACTGCCTTATTTAAAACTCTTCAGTGACCTCTTCGACATTCCAAATGGTCAAATAATCATTTCTTAGTATTGCATATATGCTCCTTCACTAGGGGTACCAACTCTTTCCCAACCTGAAATACTGATTATATTTTATCTTTCAAGACTCAGGTCAGCTATTATCTCCTCTGAACCTCAAGGTTAATGTAAATGATTTGCCCACTGTCCTATATCACCCATACATTTAATGATATACAGAAAAGATACAAGTATGTGACTGTCTCCCATAATAGGCTCTAACTCCTCGTGGCCAGTGGCTATTCTTTTTTCCATCATAGTACTTTCAGTTCTTAAGGGATTCTTGTCATGTTGGAGTTACTTATATTGAATTGGGCCTTTTTCCATTGCAGCTTTCCTATGATAGAGTAGATGACCTTACCTGATCCATTTTAAAAAATTATGCTTCTCATCAAGTGACTACATGACTTCAAAGACTATGAGGTATAGAAAATTTATGGAATAAAATGCTTTAGAAACCCCTCTTTATGTTTTGCTAACCTTCCAAAATGATTCCTTGCTTATAATTAGGTTTATCTCTTTGGTTGATCCTATATGTCTTTCTATCCTAGAGATTCCTCAGAGATTCTCATCCATTGAAAGATCCCTTTACACCCAACATACCCAACTACCAAGACATTGCTGCTGCTGCTTCTCTCTTCCTCCTCTTCCTTCTCCTCAATTCTTCTTTCTTTATTTTTCTTTTCCCCTCCTCTGCTAAAGTATCTTTACTATAATTTTTTGTGCATATTGTAGGAAGAATGACTCCAGTAGGTACTTACTACACCATCCTAAATCTAGGCACTCTGTCTACATTTGAGGCTTGGTACATGAATCAGTGAATAAGGAGGTCACTCTCAATGGTGCTACAGTTAAACAAATAAAGAACAACAATAATTGATGTTCTTTATTTAATTTCTGCCACAAAGACAAACACTTTCTGTTTAGCTACACAGTGCAATTACTATCTCTGCTAAGTACAATAATTTTGAATATGTCTTGGAAGATCCAGTAGCATTTAGTTCTCTGCCAGATTCTTGGTTAAACAGAAATCCTTGGTGCAGATATTTCAGCACTTTTTAACTGGACATTTTTCAAACATGCTCCAGGAGATGAACTCCCTTGTGAATTTCAAAAGGAAAGCTGCAGGCTTGAGCAGCATTTTGTGAGTTCTGATAGCTAAATAATATGAATAATGCCATTTCCAGGTACTTTTCTTATGCTGTTGCTTTTAACTTTAAAGCAATTTCCCTTTAAAAATATTTTTACCAATGTATACCAGTACAATAAAATGCGTACATTTCAAGTGTCTTTCCTGATGTATTTCAACAGTGGGAATATAGCTTATAATCCAGCAGAACTCAAGAAGTAAAACTTTGCCATCGCCTCTGAAGCCCCTTACATTTCCTTCCACTCACTACTTCCTACCCAAAGCAAATTATCTCCTGACTTCTAAGACTCTGTATTATTTTTCTAATTTTTGTTCCTTCCATAAACACAATCACATAGTACATTGTGTGTGTTCTTTACTCATTATTGGTTTATCCTTATGCTGCACATAGCCATGGCTTATTCATTCTTAGTATGATATACTATTTCATTTTGTTATTATACTACAATGAATTTATCCACTTAGCCGTTCAAGGATGTTTGAATTGTTCTCAGTTTGTGCTGTTGTGAAGAGTACTGCTATAAACATTTTTCAGTGTGCTTTTTGTTGAACATAGAAATGTATGCATTTCTGTTGGGAATATATCTAGAAATGAAATTGCAGGGTAAGTACATACACCAAGCTATCAGCAAGTTATTTTAATTTTAATAGATACTTCCAAATAGTTTTCCAAAGTGGTTATATTGATTTATACTCCTACCAAGTATTGCATGAGAACACCAGCTGTTTCCTATCTAATTGTTTCCATTTGTTGTCACTGATGGTATTATTTCTCTTTTTTATTTTAGTCATTTTGGCAGGTCTACAGTGGTATCTCATTGTGGTTTTAGTTTGCATTTTCCTCAAGTCTAATGGAGTTGAGCATCTTTTTCTATAACTCTTGCATGTCAAGATACCCCCCATCTTTTTTTTTTTCCCAAAGTGTCAGCAGAACTTACTTGATGACCTTTACAGTAGCGGTAAAACGTACTTATTATTGGAGGTGACACTGTACATTGATATGTAAGTAAAAGGCTATTAATCTTTCCTCTTCTAATATTACTTCTCCTGGGGCTTCAAAGGTATTCTTTGAAAGAGTTGACATGGTAACAGTTAAGAGCATGTATTCTAGATCTATTTTGCCTTGGTCTTGGCTTCTCTATTCCATTAATTGATCAGTTACTGAAAACTAAACAATTTCAAATTGAACTCATTAGCCTCCTTATTTGTTTTCCAAATTAGTTTCCCTTTTTGTGTTGCCTCATTTTGATTAGTGCATCCTCATTCTCTCAGTCAAACAAGCGGGAAATCTCAGGCTTATTTTTTCCTCACATAATCTATCATTTATCCCCACTCTCAATTAAATGGTCACCATTCCTATTGACTATATCTCTTAAATATTTCTAGAATAATATTTGTGCCAACCATTTTATACACATGCAAACACACACACACACACACACACATACACTCCCCTAATACAATTATTAATGTTTAAGCAACAATTCATTTCATAGACGAGGAAACAAAGGTATGTAGAATTTAAGTAGCTTTCCTAAGGTGACACAAACATTAAGTGACAGGGTCAGAGTCTGAACCATCTGCCTGACTTCAGAGCCTGTAGGGTCCTCCCCCGCAACTTACTATACACTGGAATTCATGATCTAGTATCCATTTTTTTTTTTGCTGACATAACTTAAATTCAAGTCCTCTTATTTGCTCGCTCTATTTCACACTCGAGAAGTTGTACAAATGTAAGGAAGTGCCTCTGGGAAAGCCTCCTGTCCACTTTTTTGGACGTGTTAGAGTCTGGTAGCATCTCTGGTGGCTTTCATCTGTCTGCCAGATCTTTTGATGAATTCTTATTCACACTATGTGTTTGGACGTCTACTGTGCTTTGGACATCATCTTTTGAATTCTTCCTGGTCTGCAGCTCTTGGTCCATCTCCCGGCCCCACATTTTGGAATTCTGGCTGGCTTCCCAAGCTCCCCACTTGAGAGGGGAGGACAAACACTTAAACAGACTGCTAATGTTCTTTTTTCTGCCTTCAGTCTTTCTTTCTCCCTTCTCCATCTGAATTTATCTCAATCTTTTCCCCCTGAAGAATAAAAGAACTAATATTTTATTTTGTACTTCCCTTTCCTCCCTTAGAACAACGGCCCCAGTTTTTGGTATAGAAATTTACAGTTTCCAAAGTACTTTCATGCCCATAAATTATTCCAAATTTGTCTTTAGGGTTACAGTAATATCAGGACTTAATTGATTCCTAAGAAGTTGCTTTGAAACTTGGTATGAAAAATGTGTTCTCCATGTGATATCTAAGCATAAATATTTTCAGAGTCCTGACAAAGTTGTGCTGTAATTCATAATGCTAATTTTCACTTGACTAATATATTTTGCTTTTTCTTTATGCTTAGAAAAAAAGAATCAAACAACTGACTTTGGAATTAGAACAAAATTTTTCAACTTTGACACTATTGTTATTCTGAGCTGGATGATTCTTTGTTGTATGTGAGTGGGTAGTTAATGTGTTGTAAGATGTCTAGCAGCATTCTTGGTTCCTAGATGTAATACCCTTTCTAGTCACAATAATTAAAAATTTTCTAGGCTTTTATGTGTGGAATTAAGTCCTTTTAAAATCTGTGTGTTGAATTTCTGGCCCTTAGTAACTCAGAATGTGACTGTATTTAGAGACAAGGTGTTTTAAAAAGCAGGGTAAAATGAGGTCATTAGAGAGGGCCACAATCCAATATGACTTTTGTCTCTGTAAGAGAAAATTTAGATACAGACAGGTACAGAGGAAAGCTCTATGCAGAGACATAGAGAGGAGATGAACATTTACATGCCAAGGGGGGATGGTTAACAGAAACCAAAAACTGTGGACACCTTGATGTTGAACTTTTAACCTCTAGAACAGTGATGAAATCAATGGGTATTGTTTAAACTACTCAGTCTGCGGTACTTTGTTACAAGCATTGCCAAATAAATGTCCCTCAGGGTCAGGTCACCCCTGGTTGAGAATCACTGAACATGAATTACACACAGGGCACTATTAATTTTACCATTTCAAAGACAGAAAGAGTAAGTTTCTAAATGAATTTTTTCCTTGAAAGAAGGGAATTTGAAAGGACATTCTCTGTTTCCCTTTTATACTATAAAACCTTAGAAGGTAATTTCACTACTTTATAATTGAATAATGAAAATAGAAAATAAAATAAAGACCAAAAGGCTATAAAGATAGATAAAGCTATAAAGATACAGCACATACATAATGCAGTGAGGCTTTGTCATTGAGTCTCTGTTAAATGATTTTGGGGCTGTGGTTTCATAATAATTATACAGAAAACACCCTCAAGACAACATTCCAAAGAAAATCTCCCAAAAGTGTTCATTAAAAGAACTAGACCTATTTTATTTCATTCAGGCAGAAATTTCCACTGTTTTTCCTACCTGCGCGGTAACCAAAATACTGAAGTATCTTGTAGTCTACATGGTGTGACGATGCGACCCTTCCATGCCAGTAGTGAACCTTTTCTCTCTCAATCACATATCATCTAATATTCTGAAGCACATACAAGGACTCTGACTTATCATTGTTGAAAAAGGTGGGTCTGATCTACATCATTCAACCTCATCCCATGGTCCAGAATGCTTTCATTGGTTGCCTGCTATCCACAGAATGGAGCAATTGTACAATGAAAGGAAAACAAGGAACAGACTTGAGACAGAAACCAGGATTTCAAAGGACAGTTCAACCACCAAGTCTCTGTTAGATACAGTTGACTTCTGTGCCTTTATCATCTTAAGCTCTTAATGCAATATTTTAACACCCATTTCAAGAGGTTACAGTGAGCATTAAAAGAGGTAATGCAGGTGAACACTCTTAGCACAGTGTCTGGCACTGGAAAGGGTTTAATCAGCTGATGTCTGTGGAAACTGATTACACTTTCCTTGGTTGTGTTAGTCAGCTTTTTGTTGCCATGACCAAATACCTGATAACAACAACTTGAAAGATGAAAGGTGTATTTTGGCTCATGGTTTCAGAGGGTTTGGCCCATGGTCAGCTGGCTCCATTGCTTTTAACACTGTAGTGAGACAGAAACATCATATGGAAGTGTTTATCAGAGAAAATCAGCTCACCTCATGGCAGTCAGAAAGCAAGGAGGGTGAGAGTCAGAAAAAGGGATTAGGAATCAGATATAGTCCCCAGGGTCCTGTCCTGATGACTTACTGCTTTCAATTGGCTCCTCCTCCCTGAGTAATATGACCTCACCAATAGGTTAATTTACTCATGAGTTCAGCAACTTCATGATCCAGTCACTTTCCAAAAGGTCATCAGCTGACTTCTGGGAGATATTTTAGATCTAAACTGTAAGATGGATTCTAATCTACCGGATACACCTAATCCTAATCCACTGGATTAGGTATATTTGTCTTTAAATTTTTCCATACTGACTATATTCCAGCCAAAACTGTCCTTTATTCTTCCAATGAATCCTGAGGTTGGCGCAAATGCACATCTCCAGGGAACTTTTCTTTCCAAGGGAAGGGATCTAGAGAACACCTGTGCTGTGCTTTTCTGTATCCAGACCTTGCTGGACTTGTACAGTTTTGAGAACCTGGAGGTCATGTACCTCGCACAAAGCCATCTCCTAGTCACATCTGTCTGCTTAAACTCACATATTCCTCATTCCTAGGTGCTCTCCCACTTCAGCTTTCACTCCTATCCTGTGTCACAGGATTCTCAACACAGAAGCCCAATTTCACTTTCCAAGATGGAGCTATGTAGTTCTCTTTCACAGTATAAACTTCTCCAGTGATTCCTAGCTACTCGGATAAAATCCAAATGTCTGAGCATGATGACAAGGAAGGCCCTGAGTGATTTGCTCCTGTCTTATTCTCCATCCTTTTCCTGTGTCATTGGTCCTTCCCTGACTCTGCTTTGGCTGTACTCACAACTGTGTAGCCCCCAAACCCCAAGTCCTTTTCCTTCACCGGAATTTTGCCATGCATTTGCTTCTGACCATTATATTGCCCTGGACCCCGTGCTCCCTTCCAGTGACTGGAGTCTCCATTCCTACACTTTTTCAGATAAAGTCCTCTTGACATTCCAATCTAAAGTGAATCCTTAAAGGGCTGGGGATTTAGCTTAGTGGCCTAAGTGCCTGCCTGGTAAGCGCGAGGTCGTGAGTTCGATCCCTGGTGCCGCAAAATAAATAAATAAATTAAAATAAAATAAAATAAAAAAATAAAGTGAATCCTTTCCCATTGTTCTTTGTTCTGCTTCCTGCCTCCTCTAGCCTCCCTGATTCTTTTCACTCAGAATAATCTGTGGTCATTGTTCTTTATTTCCTGTCTTCCTTTCTTAAACGCCATGAGGGTGTGGGCATGCTAAACTACCAGCTTTTAGCACAGCATCTGGCACATGGCTGACACTCAATAAACATTCTCATTGAGTGACTGACTGTTGAACGAGTGTAGCATTCTCTGGCAGTATTCCCTTCCTTTCCTATTTCTAGGAGCATTACTTTGAATAAGTATGCTTTTGTGAGTTTGAGAGAATAGTGTACCAAATAGGTTGAAGAACAGTGGATCTGCCCTGTGTTTCCTTTAAATAGTTGACTAAAATATACTTTTAATAAATGTTATAAATGTTAATCTGTTAAAAGATAGTAATAAATAACTTGGAAAAAATAAAAAGAACCCCGTAAAGCTCACTGACTAATTTCTGAGATGCTTTTCTATTGAATGTAGAAGATAAAGAAGTACAATTGTATTTTAAAATTAGAGGGCATAGATGTATTCTGTTTTTTACTGACTAGTTTGTGAGTCTGCATAGACACCTAAGCCTCTCCCTAAACTGAAAAATTTGCCCTGTAAAATGAGTCTTTACTAGTCTTACTTCAGTGAAATGTGAATATAATATTTATGACACATACTCTGAGTTCTTTTGAAGTGTCCACCCACTATATAGTTAGTGAGTTTACTTTTGCAATTCTTTAAAGGATTTTGAACTTAAAACAGTAAATCAGAAATGTAATTCTGCAAAAGAACAAAATGCTACGAGTTGAGCTCTGAATTATATTCAACTACCCAAGAGTTTGATTTAAGCATTCCTTTCCAATGGAAACTAAAATAATCCTATGAATACTGTCTTGTATTAGAAAGATGAGAGACAAAAGTTTTCTTCCCATGGTACTTTGCAGTTACCCTATGGGAATAACCTCCTAGCTTAATGTTTGTCTTCATCTCAGTTTGGGACTGACTGATCTATTCTAGAAACATGATTCAATTTCAGGAAACCGTTTATCATTCAATTTAACCAAGATTCCAGTAGAGGGAGCAGAATCAACAATTAGAGAACAGAGATTTCTAAAACTCACTTAGTGAAAAGACCAAATGCTGAATTAATTTGAGAAATATGTTAGACTTTATTTTAGCTACCAATAACATGGCTTATTTACACACTTTCCACAGCATTGCTGTCATAAAGGCAGTTGTCTGCCTTTCCTTAACATCTGCTATGGAACATTCATTTATATGCTGACAGTGCCTCGAAAGCCAGCCAGTCGCTGATGCACTTTTACGAACAACCAAAGGCAAGGTTTTAGGCCACATCTGACTACATATATAATCAGAAATTAGAAATGTCAGTGTGAGGTAGGCATATCAAATGTATGATCAATTATTAACTGAGAAAAGATGGAAGAGAAAAAAGGGGGTAACTTGAAAAAGGGAAAACCCACGATCGTACTAATCTAGTTAAAGAAATGGAGTCATGTGTGGGAATTTGACCAGTGCATATTGATGATTAAGCTGCAAGTGCTAAAAGGTAAGGAAGTGTGTGAACTGTGAGAAAGTGAGTTTGTGAATCTTTACTATAAATTAGACAGTAAGGAGTGGAGAGCTATCAGTCATGGAAATTTACCACTAGTTGTCACAGTACTAACTCCAGTTGTCCTAGACTAGAGTTGGGGCATGAACAGGTGTGTGGCTGTGTGTGGTATTCCTATCTACTATGTCCCAGCCATTCAGTGTCACAAAAAGAGGCCATGATTAAAAACAAAAATTTCTAGGACAATTAGTGGAATGCATTATATAATGCATTATATGATGATAAGAATTTTATCCATAAATACAATAGTGTATAGTTCTAAATGTGTGTTCAAAGTGTATAAAAAGTTTTTATTCTTTTAATTTACTTCTTTGAAAGTTTATTTTCAAAGTGATATACATATATACTATGTCATCACATGTATTAAATATATCATGTATCATGTATGTGAACAATACCATGTAGTTCTTTAAAAATCTACATATATTTCTTTAAAAAACTGCACATATATATAGTATATATGTATGTATGTATTTATATATACATATATCATCTCTATAAGGAAAAAATCAAAACTAAAATTGAAGCCAAAACCCATTGCTTCTAGTTCTTTTTTTTTTTTTTTTCCCATTGCTTCTAGTTCTGATTCCCACTTTCCAGGGGCAAACACTTGCACCTCATCTTTAGTCTCTTAAGGGGTCACTTTCTTCAGGCTGGAAGCCTCCAGTGTTACTGATTGTGGCAGGAATTCAGGTGCTGAGGAGACAGTTGCCTGGCTGTGTGAACTACTGGATATATTTAACTTCTTGGTTTTTTTTTTATTGTGATTGTTTTTTAAATTTTATTTTAAAGATAGGAAAACTCAACAAAACAGAATAAATCCAATCAAAAGAAAGCAGTGGAATCGGTACAGAACTTCAAAGCAGGACAATAGGAAAACAACAATGGCTACCATAGTATGTCCTGTTATTGTCACAATAGTTGTCCATGCCATCAGATAGAGTAAAATCAAACCAAAACAAAACAGAATAAAACCAAACAAAACAGAATATTGAATAAAGCAAAACAATTAATTGGAGCAAAACAAAACAGTGAGAACAATATTGGATTTCAAAAACAAGATAGAAGGAAATCCCCAGTATTTGCCATACTGCACACTGCTGTTCTCCCTAACGATGCTCAGACAGCTGCTCCCAGGCCTACAAAGTCAACCAAACAATACAAGCACTCAGCTGCCCCATACACCTCAGTTGCCACCAACTCAGCCTGTCCTCGGAACCAGTTGGCCCGGGGGCGGCGTTGGTGATTCTCAGCCTGCAAGCCAGTAGGCTCACTGGAGTCGCTATCTGACTTTTCTCTTCCTGGTCTCTGGATGGTCTGCATGGTTTACCAGAAAGGCTTGCTGGTTGGCTTGTTGATCGGCTCCTTCCAGTCCCAGCATGGCTGATTCTTGGGAAGCGCTGTCTGACTTTTCCCTTCCTGAGCTCCACATGGTCTGCCTGTTTAACTTATTAAGACTTTCAATAGAGCTTCCTAATTTCAACAGTAGCCTCACCTTCAAAAACACCCTTTTCTTGGATTTCACAGAAGGAATTGGTTTGCTTATTGACTTATTCCAGGTCATTTTCCCTGTTAAGTCATTTCAAAATTTTTTAACACTTCTTGCCTATTATTTCTCTTGCTTTCTTTGTTTTTGTTGGTTTATGCTTTTTTCTGCTACTTGATATAAATGTATTTAATCTGTTATATTTTCTGTTATATTTCTTAAACTGGAGCTACATGCCAGATATTCAACTATCTACTTGTTTTAGGTATAATGTCTTTTTAAATTCTTCATTAGTATATTATTACATAAGGATTACATTCATTGTGTAGAGTCATCACATGTGACACATCTTGATTTTTTTTTACATTGCCTTCTGCTAGCTTCTCTCCATTTCTGGGTACCCTTCGCATTTGTAAATGATCTATCTCCTTGTTTCCTCGTATCTATTTTTTATTTTACTCTTTGATTTATTTCTACTTTGGGTTTATCATATAAAAGAAACCATGTAATATTCAAGCTCATGTGCCTGATTCATTTCACTTAAAGTTATGGTCTCAGAGTGCACTCTTTTCCCTACAAATGACTCTAGTTTATCCTTCTTCATAGCAGAGTAGTATGCCATTATGTCTTATTTTCCCAGTCTATGTCAACCTGATTACAAAGGGACTCAGTATATCACTTCCATGCCTATGTCCCTGGTTACACTTAGATTGTTGGTTTCCAACAGATTTTCTTACCAAAGACACTCTGGAAATTCCAGCCTTAGCTGGGAGTACTCACTTTCATGTCAAGGACTAGTTCTTTTGAGCACAGTATGGAGTCCGCTGTTTATCCTTCCTCCTACCCTAACTTGCTGTGGTGACATCCCAAGATGTTATGGATACTTAATTTAAGCATTTTTAACTTGCAATCAAGAAGTATCCAGTGTTGTCAACACAATCAATGCCATTACCCTTGACTTGAATTTCAGTGAGGCAAACTCCCTTTTACAGTGGTGCCTTGGTTTATGAACTTAATTTGTTTCACAATTTTGGGGAAGACAGGTACGTTTGTGTTTGTGTTGGGAAGATGACTGTGTTCATGTTTGTCACCTGATGTGGTTTGCAAACAGAAGCAAAATTTTGCTGAATGGTTTTGTCTGTAAACCAGTTGGCAAACAGAAGCATTTGTGAACTGAGATATTACTGTATATATTTCTTGAAGACCTCTGAATCTCTCCAGGCAGATAGAATCTTCATCAGTCAGGTTCGAATCCCATATTAGATACAGCTCAGGTACAGGTTAGGTAATTTACCCAGAGTGATTCAACTTATAAGATTGCATGCCTATGAAGAATATGTCTTTAATTACTGTATGTACATAAAACTGTCAACACATTTTCTATTAACTGGGGAGGGTTTCTAGAAGGAGATGGGGTTTTAGTAACTTTTTCCAGTTGTCAAAAGGAGGATAATAAGGAAAAGTGGGAGGTCAGAGTGAGTGATAGCTATTTCAGTTCATGTGCTTGGGAAACTTTGCTGTCTGTCTACCAGTCTAACTGAGTAGACAGCGTTCTAAACTTCCCTTATTGATATGTGAGTCCTATTTGACTTGCCCTGCAAGGAGTACAACCTTCCTAAATAGAGAATCCCTGTGTATCAATCTTTGACACACTGGTATTTTTTTCTATAGCAATAGAATCCCCAAGTTAACTCTCAGTGTCTGAACATGTTCTGAAGTAAAATGTTCAAGGAAAAAGTGAGATGTACAGAATAAAGGTCTTCATTTTCTAAGTAAGAAAAAATGGGCCTATCAGATCTATCTGCCCATAAAATCTCTCTGCAATCTTAGCTCGTTGGAAATTAATCTCTTCCTCCATCACACCTGCAAGGAACTTTCTTTTTTACTTGTATTAAACAATCATCTTTGTACTGTAAGAATTCTAAGAGGCACTGATACTTCAACTGAGTCTTGATGAAATGTGTCAGCTAAGATAAAGGAATGAGAAAGAGGGAAAGACCTTTCTTGTAGGAGAATGGCATGCACAAGAGTATCGAGGCATTAAGAGAACAGATCGTTTTTGAGAAACTACCGATAGGTTGGGGTATGTAGTTGGTTAGAGGTGATAGTGTTGCAACATGAGTCACAACATGACCCATTTTGAGGCCCCAAAACCAAGGGTCAGAAACAGCTTGAGTTGGCTTCCCATGTCACATTGAGGAACTGAGTTTATTCTACAGGCTCTGGGAGTCACTGCTGGATACTAAGCAGGGAAATGACATCACCCTGGGATTTAGTAACTATCTCGAGTAATAGCTCTTTTAAATTTCATTGAAATAAATACCTAAAAACAGAAGCGATGTTTTAATTTTGGAGGAAGTGTAGTATATTTTCTTTTCTCTCTTTCTCGATAGGGAACATTGTTTTTCTTTGTTGCTTTTGTGCACATTCCATATTAACTTTGAACCTGACACACTGACAGGCTTATATCAGAACAATTCTTCACATGTTCTCTCTTTTGTAGTCAAGCAATCTTCCTAGCTGCATTTTTAGGGACTTGTATGTCTGCTTGTTTAAGCCTGACTGTAAGAAACTTCTTGAACCCTACTTGCAATTCCAATTAGTCATAGATCAAAACATTAGTGTAGACAGATTAAAGCAGAATCCCTCCTGCTTTATTTCTAAATATCATCTGTCTCCGCTTTGAAAAGCACACCAACGGAATCTTCTGCATCCGTACACCCCAAAGGCAATTTAATCTCCTCTGGCCAACATTGAAGCTTTAAAGTAACTCTATGCTATGATGCATTTTTCCTGCTTTTCGAAGCTCAAGCATTATACAATTTACTTTTTATCAGTCTTATTCTTGTACGTGATCAGTTGCCACATTGTTTATAGACCTTGACATCTTATAAAGAAACTGCATAAGCTCAAAGTAAATTGATTTTTCTATACATTGTCATGTGCAATTGAACATAGGCAAGGACGTAGCCTAGAGTGTATTAACATGCTGTGTCATGTTATGTTTTATGAATGCTAGTATTTTTAAAGGGCTTCAAAGAAAACCAACTATTTGTAAAACTTAAATGCAAAATAAAAAATTCCATTTTTCTTTTGTTGGATTTATTTTATTTTATTTCATGTATTTATTTATTTATTTTGCTGTACCAGGGATCAAACTCACTACCTCATGCTTGCCAGGCAGGTGCTTAGGCCACTGAGCTAAATCCCTGGCCCTTGTTGGATCTATTTTAAAATGTCAAAATAATTTCTGCATTAAAATTTCATATAGAAATTTAAAGAAATTATTCTATTCTTTACTGCCTTCTTAAAAACAATTAAATTTTTCTGGATCAAAAGGTAAACACTAGTACCTGCTCTGAAACATCTCTGGAAACTACTTAGTGATGTGTGTATGATTCTTTATCTGCACATCAAATGCTATTAGATAGCTTTCTTTAATTTTTTACTATGATTCAGGAATTCTTTCTTTTCTGCTGTTGATTGGGTTATTAGTTGATAAATCTTATAGCCAGCAATGAAATGTGAAGGCTTTTTTTGTGTTTAGCATTTGTATGATTTCAATATAGTTTCAACATACATTCCAAAGCCAAGTAATCAAGTTTATCAGGATTGTATATTAAAGCAAACAAATAGGATATGAATGAGAGCCAAGGACTCCTTTGGAAAGATAATGTAGTGTATGGGATTTGTACAGTAATATTTGCTACTCAAAGTCCTGTTTCATCTGTGGCACTGTTTTAAGTGGCCAAAGATTCTAGAAGCAAGGCTTCTTTGCTTACTTGCCTGTTACGATGGTAAATCAACTCCCACTTTTTAATGGTTGCAGATGAAAACAGAGTCTATTAATTTGGGACCTAAGGGTACACTGATAACTGTTTTGCAATTTTTTTGTTTCATACATAATAAAAAACAGTAGTCTGGTAAACTGAACAACCATATTCTGAAAATTAAGTATGACTTACAGTGCCTCTCCAACTTTGACTTTCTTTTTAAACCAAATCTTAAAAACATTTTTCAATGAATTAAACAGACTGACTAATGGAAATTAATAAAAAACCTATTCATTTTTTAATCTCTTTCCAAAAATTCAGCTTGTTAAATTAATTCATTTAAAGTCCATTCATCTCATCATCATTCAACAAATTAGTAACAAATATTTTTAAAGTGCTAGAAAAATGTTAATTTTAAGGGCTATGTAGTTTCCTCCTTAATCATAATTCATTCGCTCATCCACCCATTTATTCACTCAGACAACATTTACTGAGAATCTTCAATGTGCTGAATCCATGACAAATACTGAGATTGCAATATCCAAGAGGATATGGCCACTCTTAACCACCTTTCAAACTAGATAATAATCTTTTTGAGGGAAGGGATTTGGTGAGAAGTAAATGCTATGGGATGATTATGCTCATTTATGAATTACTTACAGTATATATGGGCTGAACTAGATTCACTGAATTCTCTTAAGGAGATATAATTGAACCTCAAGCTATAAAGTTTGCTCCCAGATGTTCCAAGTGAATTTTGCCATTCACTAAGGATTAGTTTTGCATTGTTCTTTTTGATCATAGGATGTTCTTCATACAATCAGCTTATGCTATGGTATGCATATGCCATGTGTAACACATTTTTTGCTACTGACTACAATGATTGAAGTCAGATGTTATAAGCCCTCCATTATTCAGTATTCTTAATAGTGTTATAATGCTGCTGTTGAGAGACGAGGGTAACACCCTTATGGTCCAGACCCTTTCTTGCCTATCCTTTTTCAGGTTATATTTGTTTAACAGCTTCTCCAGACAAAGGCTCTGCCTATTTTCCATTTCAAAAGAATATTTCTTATTGTAAAATCTCAGACAACACAGGAGGGCCTGGTAGTGGTAGTTTGATATGAGCACTATGTTTCCATAAGTATCGTGGAGCCCATCACAACACCTCAGTCAGTTCGGTCCAGGGGAAACAACCTTGTTAGCTGAGTGTGTGTAAGTGGGCACACTTGTACATGGCCAGCTTGTTGTATTGGAAAGGGCCCTGACCTGGGAATCAACTGGCCTCCATAATACATGAGGCATGGAAACTTGGCCAAATCACCTCTGTGCATCAATTTTCTTGTCTATAAAGTGAAGATAATATTGGTTATTTCATAGGGCTGTACTGAGGATTAATTGACATGATATATATGTGTATGTATTTTTATGTAGATATATATATATATATGTATTTGTATGCATCTATGCATTTTACTATGAATTATACTTCGTATATACTGGATATCTTATAACCAAGAATGTTACATATGCTGCAGGAATATCCCGTTTTTGAAAGAATGAAGACATCATTAATATTACAAACATATTAGGATATTTCATATTTTCCTCAGTGATTTAGAACGTGATGTAAGATCTGTTGGCAATGATGATGGCTAATTTTTATTGAGTGCTACTATTTCACATGTACTGTGTTAGGCATATTCAGTCTTCATAATGATCCTTTATAGTGGACATTATTATCACGTCTGTTTTACAAATGAGAAACTGAGTCACAGATAAGCTAAATATCTTATCCATGGTCACCAGTTGGTGAATTGTGGTGATTCAAAACCTGACAGTCTTACAGCCTCTCCACCTTTTATTTTATTTTATGTTCATTTCATTTTATTGTCTTTTTGAGACAAGGTCTCACTATGCAGTTCAGGCTAGCCTTGAGCTCATTTTGTAGCCCAGGTTGGTCTCGAACTTGCAATGATCCTCCTGCCTTGGCCTCCTGAGTGCTAGAATTACAGGCATGCGCCACCATGCCTGGCCTCTCCACCTTTTAAAAACTTGAGATAGAATTCACAAAACATTTAATTAATCTATCTAAAGTGTTCAATTCACTGAGTTTTAGCACATGCACAGAGTTTTGGTCATTACCAAAATCTAATTTTAGAACAATCTTCACCCCAAAATGAAACCCTATGTTTACTAACCTCATTAACCAATATTCTCCTATCTGCTCATCCTTAGGTAATCACTAGTCTACTTTGTATCTCTATAGATTGGCTTATTCCAGACATTTTTTATAATGAATTACACAGATTCATTCATGTGGTATCCTTTATCAGTATTTCACTCCTTATTATTGTCAAATAATAGTTCATGTGTGGATATATTGCATTGTATTTATCTGTCCCTCAGTTGATAGATGTTGAGTTGTTTCCTTTTTGTTGTTGTTTTTGTTGAGTCCTTATTCTTACTGATTAAGGTCAAGTGCATTATTTATAGATTATTTACTGTACTGTTACTAAAGTTTTGGTTATTAGATATCTTTTGTCACTTGCCTTCCAGATAAAAAAGAATTTGTTAATATATCCAACACTTACCAAATACTGCATACCAGAAAGGTGTGTTAGCAACCTAAAGAAAATTCCTGTTCTTGTGAAGTTTACAGAATAAGAAGGGAAGCAAATAAAAACTTATAGAGGAGATAAGTGCTCTAAGAAAGATACAACCAGGATGGTGCATGAGCTCAATGGAAGGAACCTTATTTGGCCAAGAAAAGCATGGGGAGGACCAGTGAAATAGTAGAGCAGAAAGACTTTTTCAGGGAGTGGATTCTTGAAGGATGAAGAGAAATGACCTAGATGGAGATGAGCAAGGAAGTCAACCCGGCAGCAAGGACAGCACCTGCTCTCTCATTAGTCTCCCCGCGTTGAGAATGATGCACGGTGCATTGTGGTTTGTTACACGATACACATGAAGCAGCAGAGGGAGCTCAGTCTGCCTGGAGCCTGACTGGGGTGAGAGTAATGTGATAGAAGGATCTGCACACCTGTAATCCCAGGACTCGGGGAGGCTGAGGCAGGAGGATTGCAAATTCCATCCCAATTTGGGCAATTTAGTGACTCAGTGAGACCCTGTTTCAAAAAATCAAAGATAAAAAAGGGCTGTGGATTTAGCTGAGTGTAAAGGCCCTAGGTTCAATCCCCAGTACCTCAAAAACAAACAAACAAACAAACAAACAAACAAACATCGAGCAAACAGCAAACAAGCCAAGAGGATAGCAGGATTTCTAAACTGTGTGATGAGTTTGGATTTTATCTCATAGCTTGCTATTTTCCAAACTCATTATTCTGCTACACAGAGGCAGTAACTGAGTGATTATTTTATGTTTTTAAAATGTACACACATATATCCATCTGAATGCATAAAGATCTAAGTGTGTATGTATGTAGATATATTTATGTAAATGATATAAATAAAGTAAAATTATCCAGGGAAGTTTAATATAAATGGAAAATTTCTATCACTACCTAATAACCATCAGGTATCACCTGCCATAAATAGAAAAAAAGTTAAACTGAGCTTGAAGACTTTTCCCTCTGACAAGAAAGGAGGTTAGTGAGTGTGAGAAAGGTGTTGAAACAAATTAACCTTTACTGAGACTTTCTCACTGATGAAAGGGTTGAAAGGCAATTGAAAAGGGCATAACTTTACCTCTGTGTGATGACATGTTTGAGATTTCATGACCCAGTACAACTGAGGTCACTTTGGATATTGTTGGTGGTATGGGTATCATGGAGGTCATTGAAGGTTTTTTTTTTTTTAAATTGAAGGTGGAAATGTCACCCTAGTGGTGACCCCGAGAATGAACTGGAGGTCAGTCCATGGGGAGCCATTCCAATAATCCAGGCCAGACAGGAGAACAGGAAAGGCCCTATCTGCTGGTCTGTGTCCTGCTGTGAAATGCTGCTGTGTTTGGGGGTAACAAGCCTTTATCAGCTCCCAGGTTTTGCAAGAAAGAGCAGGAAGCTGACTAGTAGGCTTTCTCAGTGTTGCGGGGAGGCATCTGAAGCGCTTATGTAAAAGCCCTTCTTCCTTCCTTCACGGCACTGGGCCTTAATTGTTACCAGGGCAGTTAAACGGAGCATTTATTCCAGGGCTCAGGGGAGGTGTGGCTGGCTGAAGTGGGCTGCGGAGCGGCTCAAGCCTTCATGTGCTTATCCTTTCAGCTTCCACTTCACTGGATTTTCTCAGTTTCTCTTCTTTGACCTCACTATCTCCTGCCTCTCTTAGTTGCTTTGTGTTAGTGTCGCTTTCTGTCAGATCGCTGTCAGTGGCAGATGGGAAACTGGCAAACAAGGCTGGAGCTGGCTGCTTCAGAACCCCACGATTCCCTTCAGTGCCCGGGCCAGTGACAAGGTGACTGCAGTGACAGCCCCGCCCCGCAGAGAGAGATCATCCCACAGCGCTGGGGATCAGGCAAGATGACACAGAGCTGTTCTGTTTATGAATCATCTCCAGATTTTACTGAAGCGAGCAGAAG
>RJWT010015950.1:0-20162 GCA_004365215.1 Cuniculus paca | reverse complement strand
TTCATCCAGTTTTTATCATAAGCACAACACAGCCCCACACTTAAATATAACTTTTCTAAATTTTACTAGAATTTACCACTTGAATATTATATTTCTTTGAAATCTGGTGTACAAGTAATTTTAAAAATTGTTTCAAGTTACTTCTGTTAGTAAAACCAGTTGTCAGTATCTGTGTCTCTATTTCTTTTAATGAGACTACCTCTGTGATTAGCCTACAAAAGATTTACTCACTGATTTCACATAGTTAGTGATTATAGTCTAAATAGTTTACTAGACAATTCATCAAACAGAAAAGTTCTGATCACCTCTTTCTCTTTTCATTAATATTTACTGAATTCATATTTACCTGACTGTTCTAGCTAATGTATGCATTATTTTCCACTTGTAAAGTATTCTTTCTTTGAAACTCCAGACAAACAGTATAATATATTGACATGTAAAGTAGGATAATATTGAGGCTCTTGTAGGTAAATGGATGCAACTGGAGACCATGCTCATGGGTGAAATGGTTTGGACTCATGCAGGGGAACACCAAGTTATCTCTCCATCATAAAAAACTGAAGAAGTTGGATTCAAAAAGCACAATAGATATTATGAAAGTGATAGGGGAGGAAACTCCTAAAAAGGGAAACTAGTGACCACTGTTAAATTCCTATTATCTTGTTTTGAATTCTTGCATCATTTTCATAATTTTGTTAGGTTTGATTTTATTCTGTCTTGTTTTGTTAAGTTTTACTCTATGTGATGGTATGGGCAGCTATTTTGAAAATAACAGATGTATTATGGTAGCCATTGTTGATTTCGTATTATATTGTTTTGAAGTCCTGTAATGCTTTCATCTTTTTGTTTTGATTGGTTTTATTATGTGTGAAGGTATGGGTAGCTATTTTGAAGAAAACAAGGGATATTATGGTAGCTATTGTGGATTTCCTGTTATCTTGTTTTGAAGTCCTATAATGTTTTCATTCTTCTTTTTTTATTTGTTTTGTTCTGTTTTGTTTTGTTTGATTTTATTGTGTATGATGGTATGCATAGCTACTTTGAAGAAAACAAGAGACATTATGGTAACCATTGTTGATTTCCTGTTATCTTGTTTTGAAGTCCTGTATCACTTGCATTGCTCTGCTATGATTTGCTTTATTCTGCTTTGTTTGGTTTTATTCTCTTTAAAATAAAAAAAAAGCTAGGAATATCTGTATATTCTAATAAAGCTATAAACTGTGTGTGTGTTACTCTAATGATGAATACATCTAACATTTAATATTTGACTTGTAAATATTATTTTGCCAAAATGAACTGAGTTCCCCTTAAGGAATAGCTAACTCTAAGTTTGAATATTGAAAATACAACAGAAACTTGGAGTTGTGTAATTACAGAAACTAAGAATGAGCTTTTTAAAAAGTACAACTATGTTGATAAATTATAGTACTCTATCCAATGAGCCCCTCTTGGCCAAACCTTGAACAAATTGAGAGAAAAAATATATCAGTTTGAGATTACTAAATCAATAAGATAAATATTCATGAGACAATACTGACATACCTACATAACTTATTTGATTTATTAATTTACAAGGGAAAGGAGATAAAGATTCCTTAAAATATTACAATAAGAAATAAAGGTCGAAAGAATACTCCTGAAAATCACCAATAGAATCACAGGCATTCTCTGTAGCCAAGCCAATCTCTGTTTCTGTAGGCAAGGCTTACTAATGCACACTAAAATTAATGGGAAGAAGTTCAGGTACTGGCCTAGGCTCCATATCCCCTCCATAGATATTTAATAATCATGGTGATGGTTTAAACATAGATCTGCAAAGTCTTTGAAATGCCTCCACCAAGCACCCTTTCTTGAATGTGGTCTGAAATGAATGATTCACTTCTGATAAACATAGTATGGAAAAGAAAACAATAAGTGTGTTTACAGGTGACCAGGCATACTTCATCTTAACCAGACAATCAAGGCTAGCATCACTGGCAACATTCATGTTGATATCATGTAATACTTGCAATGTGCAAAAAACCCAGGCTGATCATAAGATATCAGAAGGCTGCAAATTGAGGAATATTAGTCTAAAATATTCTAATACCAGGAAAAGCAGGTGAAAACAGAAACTGTCACACATAGGAGATTAAAGAGACATGATGACTAAGTGGAATATGACTCCTGGAACATAAAAAGAAAAGAAAAAAGAAAAGAAAAGAAAAGAAAAGAGAGGAGAGGAGAGGAGAGGAGAGGAGAGGAGAGAAAAGAAAAGAAAAAAGAAAAGAAAAGAAAAAAAAGAGAAAAGAAAAGAGAAGAGAAATTGATAGAAAATTGGTAAATCTAAACAAAGTGTATGGATTAGTTAATGATATTTATTTCATAGCTCAGGAAATGTAGTGTGATTTTATCCAAAGTGATCATTAGAATAAGCTGATGCAGGATATATAGGAATTCTATTCAGTATTTTTGCAAATCTTCTATAAATCTAAAAGCATACCAAAATTTAAAAATTAACCAGAATATATCCTACATCTCTTATGGAGAGGAATTCATTTATTGAAGCCTATTTCCAAGACCCTAACCATTAGCGAACTTGTCCAATTAAAGTGTTTTGCTGTATATGATTCACCTTACTTGAAAAATTCTACCTATCACAAATGCCAGCTGTAGGAAAGCACCAATATTAAGAGATGGTGATCTATAATTAATTTTTGAGTTGATACATTAAAAACAAAAGTTAAATTTCCTCCAAAAGTTTTTGGGAAAAGTACATAGGTGTTTTCTTGAATCACTCGTTGCCAGTCTATTTTGAGAACATCTAGTCAACAATCTCTTTAACCTCTCTGATTTCTTTCCAACTTAGACACCAAATTTCAGATCCTGTGCTTTGGTCTGTTGGTAATGCAACTTTTTAAAATATAACCAGATGCTGTTCTCACACATCTCATTCCAAATATAGCACCACTTCAAATTATAGATTTTTTCAGTAAAATATTGCTAACTCTTTCACAAGGCTGAAAAAATAAAATTCAAGGCCTCTTTTCCTCATTACAATCAAGTTTATCATTATACATTGCTGAATTCTGATTTTGATTTCAAAATATTTCAGGAAAAGTTTATTATATACAAGAGACATGTAAATCTATTCTCTGAGATAAGAGCAACTACAGAGTTCTTGAGAATAGACGATTGGTTTTAACAATGAAAGGCTTATTTATTTACCATTTATTTTAAAAAGTTATAATATATGTATGCTTTTCAGTTTTCCTAGAAATAATGGCATGTATAAGAAAAAATGAAATATTACTGTTTTGGTGCATTCATATTTTCTTTTAAAACTGTCTGATAAACATATCTTATTAAATTTTAATGACTATCACAGTCAATCATGGCCATTCTATGTGTTGATATCAGATGTTTACATCTAGTAGATCCAACTGTCTTTTTAGTGGTAAAGATTAAAACTCTGCACTAATAACTCAGTTTGGCTATTGGGATTTCCACTCATGTTATTTGAGTACTCTCAGGACAACCACTGGAATACAAAAGAAAGTAGAAATAAACAAGTTTCTGAAAATGTTCATTCCTCAGGGAAGGTGGAAGACTTGGATGAGCTATGACAAGTACAGAGGTGCAAAGATAATCCTTGCACAGGGTGATGGTGGTAGGGGAGATAGAAAACGTGTGAATACAGGACAGAAGTAAGATATGTAAAATCACATTTACAATAACAGGAATTGTCACCTTGGGGGAGAGCAATGTGACTAGAAAAGTCACTCCAGGCAGAGTAATGCCACGTAATCAGGAAACTATAAACTGACCTGTGTGTTCACACTTCTCTGTGTTTATTGTATAGTACAGGGTATGGTAGGACATGAGCTAGAACAACTAGTTTGGGATAAAATTTCAAGCACAGTTTTAGTGTATTGCAGTAGTAAAAAGAAACAACTCTTTTTTCCTCAGGAGGTTTTGTGCCTACCAAGCTTCTGGGATAAAGCCAAACATTTACTAGGTGAACAGTACATGGTAGAAGTAGTTGTTACTGTTTTTATAAGTGCGTTCTCATTATTTTCATTCATTCTCATACAACATTAAGATTCTCAGACACATTCGAAGTTGGAAATTAGCATGATCATATTTGTAGTTAACATGAGTGTGTTTTTATCCCATTGACTTTTGTTATTGAATTTTAAGTATTTTCACAGGGAGACAGGGACATAGACACCACAAAATTTGATAAGCCCAATTTGTATTTGCAAAAGGCTATTTTGGAGAAAATGTTCTCTATTCCAGTCTCCATCAGCATCGCCTCTGTTTTCAGACTTTCTTTTTTTATTTTTCTATCCCTACAAGATACTAAATTTTCAGATCACATCATCTCTGCTGTCTCCATTTTCTCCTTATTTTGTTCTCCTGCAACCCTAATTATTTTTCAAGGGTAGAATAAGAAGGATTTTCAGCAGGTAGCCAAGTTAAAAATCAGTTGCTAGTCAGCAGTGGTCACACAAAGGAGGAATGCATTTCTGGAAGGAAAGAGCTCTAATAGTGGAGTCAAAAAACAATCTTACTGGAAACTTCCAAATGCACAGCCAAACTGTGGTCAATTATTGGTAATTTGGCTACATTGTGCTGCAATGGACTACCGCTCCTACCTACTTGCACAGCTCCTGCAATAGGATTACGTAGAACCACGCACTGTTATGTGAGAGCTCCTGTTTCTTCAATGGGAGGAGTGAACATCTGTTCCACAGTGACTTTCCTTGTATAACATGCTTAAGCCAATGAATATGAACAGGTATTATGCTGACTGTGATTAAGCAGGAGTTTTCAATCTGATTATTTGCACTGGCTCAAATGCTGCTTCTCCTGTAAAGTCCTCAGTCATGGAAAAGGGATGGACCAAATAGTGGCTGCTGCTTTAGTCTGGCGCTTGGAATCAGAAGTCAAAGTGAAACTTAGCCAGCCAACCCCCACTTACTCTGTCATCCTCCTGTGAGCAAGAATCAAACATCGCGAGCCTCTGAGATTTGATGGTTGTGACTTATTGCAACACCAAAGTTGACAGATTGACCATGCCTTCATTGCCAGTAGGCCTGAAATTTCTTTTATCACACTTTAGTATGAACTGAGTTTTCCTTCTAATATCAGAATACTCTCTCCATCAATTTAAATCCATATGAAAACCCTCAGTAAGGAATCTAAAGTTATAAATCATATGCTAGATTTGAATAACTCTGGAAATCAGAGTGGAATATTAAATTTGGAAAGGATGGCTCCTATAATCTAAATTGCCTAGTTACTTCATCCTTTGATTTACAGTCTTCTTCCATTCCGTTTTCAGAAGAGAAATAAATTAATTAAAATTAGCATCTGTTTTACATTAGGATATATTGAACGTTAAAGATGTACAATTGCCTTGTTATATGCAATGAAACTGAAACATCAAACAATGAAGTAAAATTATTTATTTTCTTATAAGTCTTAACTATTTTATTATGAAGTTATATCAGAAAAACAATACTAAAAGTTTCAGGTAAAACCATGTGTGGACGCCATAGGTGCTTTTTGGTTTACACTTAAGTATACACACTTCATATCAGACCCCTTAAAAAGTCCTTAAAATTCCTTTGCAATTAGCAAATGTGAAAATAGTCACCTTTTTATTTCTTCATAGACTAGATAAACATGTTTAATATTATGATGTATAAGCAAAGAACAGTAAAATTTTGAAAACGTAAACAATGTGGCATTACAAAATTTGTTAACTGTCATTCATAAAAAGTTGTCATTTGTATAAAATTAAGATGAAATTTGCTTCTAATTATAAAAATAAACATCTTAAAGGTTTTGATTGAGATTACTTGATTATATTTTTATGATTGAAATATTTCTACAACTTGCATGCATTTTTCTAATGTGTAAGATTGTGTTTTATATAATTGCAATGTTTATATTTTGCATACCTGGATGGTCATAAGAACTAAATATAATATTCTAGTTTATATTACTCTTCTTTTTAATATTTATGCATGAGAGTGATGAGTTTTTTCCAAATATCTAGGGGAAAAATTGTCACTAAGGCAAACAATAAGCTAAACAACTGTTACTGTAAGAAAAAAATGCCTATTTTGTCACTTTGGTTTCAATAAACTACAATCTTGTGATGTTAGTGAAAGACATATGTATAGAAATATACGTTTTTTTATATGCTTGCAGTATTTACTTTTATCCCACATACAGACTATCTTCCTTCATCTAGAATGAACACTATAGCTCCTGAACTGGGAAATTTGAGGGCATCAAATATGGTTAACATTGACTTAGAGCTGCAACGCATCCTGTGTATACCCACACCCAAGTTCTCTGTAATGCTGTATTGTATAAAGAACTCGATGTACAGGAAGTCTGGCTACTAAATTCCCCTTTGAGAAGCATAAGTGAAGACAATGAGCATAGCCTTGGAATAAGCAGAAGCCCTGGTCAGGAGTAAGCAGAGCTGGGGGATGGATGAATGGCATGGGTAACAAGATGTCATTGGAAAATGAGCTAAAAATTTCTGTTAAGTCATCAGTATATCAGGATAAGCCATATGGGGAGCTCTGTCTTTTTCTGGTTGGCCTTGTCTTGTACCCATGATAACTTTAGATTGAAATTAGCCAGATTATATCTGTGGGGATTGGTGCCAGGACCCACCTCTACCTTCTTATGCCTTCTTATGGATATGCTCAAGAATGCTCAAGTCCATGGTAGAATATATCATGATATTTGCATTTAACTTGTTGTTATCCTTCCCTATGCTTCATCAATTCTTTTTTGTAGTAGGGGATGGAACTCAGGACCGTGTGCCTGTTAGGAAAGCACTTCATCACTGAGATATATCCCTAGTCCTTCCTATGTCCTTTAAACCATATCTAGATTATTTATAATATTAAATGCACCATAAATATGTATTATGTTGTGTTGATGTAAATATGTAATACATTGTATAAATATGTAAATAGTTGTTGTATTAAATAATGACCAGGAAAAACTGTGCATGTTCACTGCAAATGTCAAGTTTTAGTTAAATCTAAGGATTTGCAATCTACAGATAAGGTAGAAGCCCAACTGTATTGTCTTGCTGAAGGGCCAGTTCTATGGTCATAGGAAGCTTACAGTTATTGAGGAACCCTGGTATCAAACCACATAAAATTGTTACTTTTGTAAACCAAAAATCTCTAAGTATTTATCACTTCATAAAGTCAACTTCATGCATATTACTAGATGTTCTATAAGTTTCAGACAGAAGTACTATTATTTCTCTTTCTCTCTGTTTCTCTCTCTCTGTCTCTCTGTCTGTCTCCTTCCACTTCCCCCAGAAATTGAACCCAGGGCCTGGTGTGCATGAAGCAAATTCTTTGATATGGTTTATATCCTTAGATCTTATTTCCTGTATTGTAATCTGTTAACATTTGTCATCTAAAGAAGTTACATATAATTTATAAACCGAGATGTAACACTGATAATAAAAATTTACATTCACCGTGGGATAGTTTTTTTCTGGCAACAAACAGGTTTTATTATGCAGCCCGTGTTTCAGAATGGCTAAACTATTTTCTAACTTCAAAAGAATAATATGGCCAAAAGTCTGACAACAAAATGTAAGTCCTTCTAAATAATGAAGAGAAAGGTTTCACGGGAGAGAGCCTTCACGTGCAGTTCTCTGACTCCCACAGCATTCAAAATGAAATTCCCTATTTTTCCTTTAAGAAAGATCTATCAATCCTTTTAATAAATATAAATACAATGTAAATCTTTCTTGACATTTCTAATCTAATGAAGAAATGAGGAAATAAAATGCTCTGTTTCCTGTCATTTTTCCCAAAAAGCTTTGAAATAGACTTGTTCAGTGATGGCAGTATAATAATGAAAAGTGTATAATGAAAATACCATTCTGACAGGTTTTCAAATACCTATGTGGAAAAAAGAAAGCAGCTTGTTCCATGAGAAGGCTGAATGAGCCAAGACTGAAGTTAGAAGTAGGGAATATAATGTCAAAGCGGTGCACAATGAATGATAATTGTGTTCAAAGTGGCATGTGACTAATAAGTAGACTTCGAGCCAACGACTCCAAGGCGAGGCTTGGACCAGATCAGAATTTTTCTTACAGCAACCTCTGGAGATACGTGATACATGACAGTTATGTTCTGAGATTCATTTTAAGGGAAGAGAAAACAATTCAGTGGAGCTAAGAAGTTTCCAGATCAGAAACATAAAGATCTCCAGAATATATTAAAGGAGCGATGAGCATGAATTTTCCATCATTGTATTAACTTTATTTATTGGCAACTTACTATATTTTATCTGTTCATTTATGATCTTGCTTAGGATTGATTTTAAACTGATGAGGTTGGAATGACTAATCTTACTTGAAAGGATAGTGTGTTAGAAACTTTAAGCAATTTAGTCAAACACTAGCCACAAGGCCAGGTGTCATTAGGTTACAAAGTTCAAATTTGTATTTAACCCTCAAATCCATGATTTTTTGCCAATGAACAATAATAACTAATATTTGAATTGTAACATCTAACATTTAAAATTAAAAGAAATACTGCGCAACGAATGTCAATAGCTTTCTTTTCAAACCACATCCTTGATCATGTCATAAAACTCACGTTCCTCCTGCTTTTTAAAATGGTTTTATTACTTCTTTTCAGATAAATAAATATTGTTCAAGAAAAAAGATCCAGAATGAAAATAATAAGTGACATAGTCGTGCAGTAACCTAAGAGTGGATGGACAATGCAGAATTATGACCTATTATGTATAAGAAAAATTAATATAAAGGATAAAGGTAGAATAAAATATCAATGTGTACACATAAATATTAAACAAAACTTGGGCCAATGAGCCACTTATTTCAGAGTCAATTTTAATCATCAAGAACTCTTGATGAAAATAATTTTCATGAATTTAATAATCAAATACAACTCATCAAATTATGAATCCCAAAAGAAAATGAAAATATATTACTAAGCATTACATTTGGAAGCTAGCTACAAAAAAGAAAATGATTATAAACAGAAAAAGAGAATTTAATTATATAAAACTGAAGCATCTATGTGATCTAAGTAGTAAAATAAAAATTAAGACAGGCAAAGAACTTGTTTTATAGAATGATATTCTTCTAAATGATTATGTAGATTTTCAACTCATAAAACTATAACTTTATTAAAGAAAAAAGTGCCTTTTAAATGAGTTATTGTTCTATAATATAGTCAAGTAAATGATATGAGGGAAGTATTCAGTGTTATTGTATGATAGAATATTTTATAAAATAATATATTTATTATAATCTAATTCACTGATATTCCTGTTTGGTTTACTTTAAAAACAAAGTCATGACCAAAGCCTATGAAATCTAATAACAAAAGTTTATGCAGGAATTTTTAGTAGTTTTCCAGTTATTATTAATTCTCCAAACTCTTAATTCATTGTACTCTATATGAAAATTAATATTTTTAGAGATTTGTTTTGTGTTGCTGTTTTAAAAATTATTTCCTGCTCTTCTCTGTGTGTTTAACTAAAACTCATTTCTAGTAGGTTGCCTTTTGGCTGCTTGGTACAGTCTTAATCTTAAAGAAATATAAGAAATGTATTCCTTCTTCAAATACAGAACCACAAACAGCTTTGTTATTGCACTTTACACAGTAAAAATGACTTTTTGTTATCTGAAATGAAAGGTATTAATTTTCCAAATTCCTACTAGTCATTTTATTGCAAACATTAAATGTTTTCATTACACACATTTGTATTTTGCAGTGAATATTTTCTACCCCAGTTTATATATCTTCCAAGATTTTATAATTGAATTTAAGACTATAAAACATTTTTCGTAGAATTTTTTTTTTATCTTGAAGGCTTCTTACCTTTAGAGCTGTTAATCTTCATTAAAAACAAAACATTTCCCAGAATGATTTTGTGATCCCAGAATGATTTTGTGAATAAATGAAAGTCATGGTTTCTATGTGTCAGTCTTCCTACTAGTTCAGATAGCTTTAAGTTCACCCATACCAGCTGAAGCGAAAGATTAATAGCAACTCTCATTTCTTTGGGAAGCATGTAAATTCATTTTTATGGTTTGGGAAAAAAAGGATTTTAAATCCATAGTGTTCACCAATTTTTAAGATCTTTCCATGGAAGCCTTCTATGACAGTCAAAAGAAAAGAGTAAAAGATTATTAATTAATGATGGGGAAGATTGTTGGGGACATTTTAATTTAATCCCTTTCACGAATAGAAATAAAACTCTACAAAAATCCATTAGCTCCAGTTTTGAATTTTCTTCACATAAACTCATTTCTTTGTCACATTCTTCACTCTGATATCAGGTATCTTACATAATTTGAACATTTTCCACTGACTGGAAAGCATTGTATTTTGTAAAGCTACATTGATCATGCCATCAGAGTCACCTGTTGAAATGCTAGTGGTAAAGGTTGCACTAAACACGAGAAGGTAACGGAGGTGATTAACATGCCCACTACTATAGGCAAAGTGTTTTGCATTTATTTCTTAGATTTAATTCAAATACACACACACATACACACATACATACACACACACACAAAGAAGAAGCTACTACTTACTCCATAATTCGTGAAAAATAAACAAATGTATATAATTCCTCATCAAATCATATATTGCATTTCGTTGCTCAACTCATAAACTTAATTTTTCCTTAACTATCAAACAGAAGAAAATACATATTGGAAGAGAGAAAACGTCTCCAGAACATTTGAGAGCAACAGCAGGTAGGATGAGAGGGATAATAGACTCCCGTCTCTAAAACGTTGTCATATTACCTTTGAAGGAGGCCTTTAACATTTAAAAACAGGGGCTGGGAATGTGACTCAGTGGTAGAGTTTTTGCCTTGCATGCACAAGGTCCTAAGTTTGACCCCCGGCACCACCAAGGAAAAAAAATAGATTAAAAAAAATGTCGAAGTTGTTATCTCAAAGATGAAGGAAGGCATTGTGAAACAGTTAATGTTTTTCAATCATAATAGAAGCTGTAATAAAAGCTTTTAATAAAAGAAAACTTAAAAAAAGAAAAAATTCCTAATCTCATAAAATGAGTAATTTAAAAGTAAAAATAGAAAAATGTATGTTAAATATATGAACATATTTTGTTGAAAATACAGTGTAAAGTTCAATGATGGTTAGCTATTAACTGATATATACATGCTTGGTTATTTGTATCTTAGATTTAATTTACATAGAGAAGTACAATTTCATATTAATGCAATAAAACAAACTCTGAGTTTCTAGTGTGTTTACCATATAATAACTGTTATAGTTTGTGCCTGGATATCCCCGACCCCCAAAGCCTCATGCACTTATCTAAAAGGGGCTAATGGAGATTGCTGAATCTAGAGTTTGGGATTGATTTGTAGTGCAATGCTGGGATTAAGGGTGCTGGGATTAAGGCTGGGTGATTTTTGCATCAGTCCATGAACTGGATTGGATTGGATCAGATCAGATTGGATTGAGTTGGGTTGGGTTGGATTGGCTTGGTTTGGATTGGATTGGATTGGATTGGATTGGATTGGATTGGATTGGATTGGGTTGGGTTAGGTCGGCACTGCTAATCTCAGCAGTCTGGATAAAATAAAAGGGGCAGAAAGAGGTTTGTTTTTCCCTTTTGTGCTGTTGTTGCTGTTGCTGTCTTCTGCTCCCTTTAACTGTTGCCCCTCTACCATGTGCCACCCTGCCTTGGAACCCAGATGATACGGATTGAAACCTCTGTGAACTCTGACATAAATAAACCTTTCCTCCTTTAACTTTGAGTGTTGGGTATTTTGTATCAGCAAAGAGAAAAAGAAATAAGACAATAACTGTACTTCAACATTATTTTTTAAAATGGTAAAAACAGTTAACATACAAACTACATGGAAGATCATATTATGAGCTCACATACCATATATTCTATCCTTAAGTGTATTTATATCTAATGATGTATAATTTTTTATTTAATTTTAAATGTCTATTTTAAATATTATTGTTATAGAAAATTATATTGGACCTGCTCTTTGTATGTAGGAAATCTTTGATCAATTTTGCCAAACATTTTTGAGCATGTGCTTTGTATCTAAACTGAAAATTAAAATGTTCAGTGTTCACTGAGTGCTCACAAAATCCTGAGGAAAAGTTCACATGCTTTATTAGAATACCTGCATGCTATACATTCTAGTATTGCCCTTATTTTATAGCTTAAGAAACTAGTATGTGAAGTTTTTAAATGGTGGAGCTAAATTTATATTCTATTTCATTTACTTTTAGTGTGAGCAAACTTTACCATAGTACTGTCCAACAGGCTTCTATAAAGGAAGGCTATCTTACTGAGTTTTTTCATTTAATTATAGTATCAAATTTTACAGAGGTCATAAGATCCTTCTTAGAATTATAAATTGAATTTTGACTCAGATTGCTGAAAAATGTGTTACTATTCTCATTGTACAAGGACGGTATTATGAGCTGTGATTCTATTTCACATATCAACCATATTTCACAATTTTCTTTAAGATTTAGAAATAAATTTGTGGAAGGGTATCTTTGCAAAAAATGTCACATTAACATAACAGGCATCTTCACGCAATGAGTTATTGTTTTTCCTGAGTTGTCTTTGTAAATTAGTATTGTGAAGAACTCAGCCAGTTCCCCAGATAATTTGGTGGCTGGAGGAAAGAAAATTTTATTATTGAGCAAACACTCATGCTTGGTTGTGTGTTTTTCCCTGAACATAATAATAACTGTTTTCTGGATAAATACAGCTTATTTTTATGTGATAACCCAACAAGCATAATTTAGACCCATCAACATGAATTACTATGTCTGCAGGGGAACAGGTCTGCTGAAATTTTCTTTTTGTAGACATACCTCATTTGGATGAATGGAGGAGACAGCAAATAAGTATGAAATCTAGACATACATTTAAATGCCTTACTACTTAGATTTCATGTTGGGGCTATATGTAATTAACAAATAACTTTTAAAACCCAAATTTTACAGACCTGCCATTTTATGTGGCAATAAATAAATGATCTTGATTGAAATCCTGAAATATCTTAGTTGCAGTGTTCTCATCCTTAACTAAAGAAGAATAATATCTTCATTGTCTATATCACAAGGTTATTGTGAGTTGAAAACCGTAAGTGTATTAATATATGTATACCTTTAATATACATAGCTATGACATTGATATTTAATTATTAATTGGAAAAGACTTATGATTACTATTTCTTAGAATGATGTTTCCCTGAAAAGTGGCTTAATACTCTTTATTAAAGGTATCATTTTTCTGTATTGTACCTAGATTTGTCTATTCATAATTGACTTACAGTTTATCCCTTTCAAGACTTCATGGAGCTTACATATTAAATGTACACAAAACAGAATGGGAAACAATATGCAGATCCAGCTCTACTATAGGGAAAATAGAAATAGATACATACTCATTCAGTTATCCCAGATAAATTAAATTTGTAAATGAGCAAGAAATTTAAATGACAGTTCCTACGAGCCAAGGAAAAACATAGAGTTCAATGATCAATACCATTTCTGTTGTTGAAGAAAAAAGTATAACTACCAGGAATCATAGAGCAAGTATTTATTAAGCATTTAATTTAAAAATGAATTAATCTTTGAGTGTTTTCTACCCCAATTCAAGTCTCTCATCATTATGTATTCAGCATAATATATCATGTAGATTTTTATATAAAGGAAAGGATTACATAATTGTTACTATATATTCCAAGTGAAATCTTTCTGATGTACATTTTACTGCCACTTTACCAAAGTACTAAATTAAATGATTTAAGACATTTCTATGAGGGTATATATTATATTCTAGGTTTTAACTTTTGATTCCCATCATTTTGTTTCAGAGTAGTATTGCTAAATGTTTTTGTAGATGTATTGCATCTCATTTTGGCAAATGTTTGCAATAAAGAACTCAATTAATCTTGATATTTGATTTTCCAAGGACAATTTGATATATGATGTTTACAAGGTATGTTCATAAACTGATTGTGGACGTTAACAGTAAGATATAGACCAACTTTCAGTGTTGACTGGAAAGTTAGGAGCTGACCTAAAATCTGGTTCAGACAGAAAATAACGCGGCGTAGTGTTCAGCTGGAGGAAAGTTGGATAACTATGAAAAGACTGCTTCAAGGTCTACACATTTCAGCAATTAATGTGACTCTTGACTGGTCCATCAATTGCACTTTCATAAAACTCTAAGAATTGGTTAACTGTAATTCTTGACTAGTCATTGTTTTTGTAAAGATATTGGAATTTTTAATCATAGTAATGTTTCTGGAATGGAAAACTTTGTTTTTAATTCATACAATGTTAGACATAGGCAGAAAATGAGAAAGAAGTCTGAATTGAAAATAAGTCACCAAAGAGCATAATTATCTATGTGTTCACAAAGTTGGATGCTGCAACAAGATAAGTGAATAACATGCTATTAGAAACAAAGAATAGAATACCAAATTTTTCATAACCTGTGTTCCAATATTATTAATTTAAATGTAATCACTGTTTCTATTCTCAAAATTCTATGATTTTGTATTTAAGTCATTATAAGGACATGTTTACACTAAATATACAACATATTTGCCTGACTTAGCATCTTACACATTTTCCTAATGCTCATATTGTATTTTTATTGAAACTTCTGGTCATGCTGTTTATTTTTCGTTTTCCTCAGTAATGGATGATAACAATTGGTTACTGTCAATGAGCTAATGTCATTTCTGAAGTTACACAACTTTTTTTTTGTATCTTTGCATGTTTTTGCCTCCAGTTCTGTATTTTTCCAGTCTTTTCTGTTCCCTGCTTTCAAATCTTCAGGCACTTTTGCTATTGTTTTTCATTCAAAATTAGAAAAAGTATTGTGATGGTTAAAAGGCTTTGTGTGATGACGTAAATATCCCCATATTCATATAACTGTCCCATAAACCATTTAACTATTATAATTTAAAACAACTATTCTTCACTAGTGATTCCTGTTTTCTAGGTAAAATAAACTGTATCCTTGGTCATCTTCTAAGAGAATTGCTTTCTGAGAATATTCAGAAAAAAATCTGTTTACTAAAGTGTAGGTATAAAATTTCTGTAGCACTACCTAAGGTCTTATTATGCCAAGCTAAGGTCTGAGGGAATGTTGTTCTGGAGTTAAATTGTCCATTTCTCTCCTTTTTTGTATCAACATAAAATTTAAAGACAACTATAAAAATAGTCTTGCTTTGGGGACAAATATTTAGGTTTGAAACTGACAAGTTGCTTCTACTTTGAGGAGGAGTAGCTACCTATTCTTTCTTTAATACTAGTGTCTAGTACTCAGCCGCATCTATGTAAAGGAATATTTGTTTCTCAAAAGTATTAGCAGACTTTTATGAGTGAATAACTTTCAAGAATTCTGGGGTAAAGAAAATTAGACCAGAGCCAGGGATCTAGCGCAGTGGCCTAAGTGCCTGCCTGGCAAGCTTGAGGTCCTCAGTTCAACCCCCATGCCTCAAATAAAAAAGAAAGAAAAAGAAAGAAAGAAAGAAGAAAGAAAGAAAGAAAGAAAGAAAGAAAGAAAGAAAGAAAGAAAATTAGACCAGTAAACTAATGTTACCTAGGAACCTTTAATACACTAATGTGCTATAAGAATCACAAAAGGTTTTAAGTAGTTCTAAAATGTAGGTTTTGTTTTCCTTTTTATTAGTGTATGTTAGCAGTACATGATGTGTACATTCCTTGTGTGGAATTGTACGTGTTCATAACATATCTTAACTCCTGTTTTCATCCCAAAGGGAAAAACTCTCCCCTCCCTTTATCTCTTGATTCCCATCTCATTTCAGAAAGATTTATCTGCCTACCTCCTATTATCTGTCTTTTATTTTGCTTTTTATTTACAATTACGGTTTCTCCTATAGAAGAAAATATTGAATATTACACTTACATTTCTGATTTATTTCCTTAACATTATGGTCTCAAGTACATGTATTTTCCTGACTCAAGTTTATTCTTCTTTATGGGAAAGAAATAATCCATTTGATGTAAATATCACTTTTTCTTTATCCACTTGTCTTTTGATGGGCGTATTGCCTGCTTGCATGACTTAGCTATTATGAATTGGGTGCATGACTTAGCTATTATGATATGGGTGTTCATGGATTGCTGTAATATAACATTGGTTGTTCTTGAATGTTTTATACCTCAGAATGTCATGATGCTGATTGTCCCTAACGCATACTGTACAAAATGCTATGCCAGACACTTGCTAGGGAGACAAGAGTGATTCTTCACATTCCTTTTAAGTGAATGATTCAGTTCTTATGTAAAGATCACACTATTTACAAATTATTTCAATACACTCAAAGTGTAAGATATGTCGGATTGCATTATTTTTTTCTAAATCAAATTTATTGGTGCAAACTGTCTACTCAGTGAAATGAGCAAAAATCTCCACATTTGTCATTGTTCATGGCTTTCTTTGCTGCTGATGTGTGAACACAGAAAGGTCATTGGTCAGAAAAACCAAGCCAAGATCCTCTTCCTCTGAACTAACAGTGCCCACAGGGATCTATGCTGGGTTTCCAGGGAGGAAATCACAAAGGGCTGCCAAACCTGCCTTTCAATGCCTGGCCTATTGTGTACCTAAGTTTATGACTGTCATTTTGGAATATACTCAATTTTGTTATCCTAGTCCAAGGGCATCAAATGATCTTTCTTTTATTTGCAGGTACTTGTTTCTTTTTCTCCAAATAATAGCTTTCCCATTGAAGAAGGCAGCTCAACTGTCTAAAATGCAGGAACAAATTTAGTCAATAATGTCACAAATTCTTGCCTACACCTATGTTTCTAATCTTATATTATGAAAAAAATCTGTCAACTCCCTGCAGAATCATAATGATTCAGAACTCCTTCCTGTGAGGTAAAATAAAAATAAATCATGCAGTAAAAATATAAGACCAATCAATTAATAACTCATGATTATATTAATAAAATTATCTATCTTAGGAAATTTGGCATACAAGTTATCATGACATCAGGGTTCAAGAAGCATCCTGAGCTCACTGGAGAAAGAAATGATTCAATAGTTTGATAATTTTGCTGCTCTTACCGGTTACATATAAAATTGAATTAACCCTAAACAAGGAAAACCTTACCATTCAAATCAAAAGATATACTGCCCCCTTTTTCTCTGAGTACACAGAATAACTTATTTCAATTGGTTGTCATGTTAATATTTATTCTTTTAAATAAGAAATGAAATAAAGTCATTAAAACATAATAAACTATGCAACCTTATTATCTCAGGCTGGCAGAACAAAGCTTGGTTTTTAAATTATTTGTATATGATTGACTATAAATTAAAGTTCTTTACTATGTGGTTTAGAAATAGAGGCAGAATATTACATATAAATGCATTTCTCACATTTTTCACTGCTAATGCAATATGAACAAATCTTGTATTATTTGGTGTATGAATTTATAATTGATAAAATAAAAAACTCAAAAATTTAAAAAAGTAGATAATTTCAACTGAGAAGATATCTTGGTCATTTCACCTAATTTTAATTAGCTTGTGTTGAAATAAGAGCTAGTATTGAAGAAGAAAGAGAAAGGAGCTGTTAGCTCACTGATATACCACATTATTTTGAGAGAAATGAAGGGAAAAATGTGACATAATACGTTGTTGGGAGCCATCGAAGCTGGAAATTGAACACACGTGCAGGGCTGAGGCATGGATGGGGCATGGTCAACGGGAGAACCAAGAGATGCCTCAAAGGACAAGATAAGGCCACAGCTGAGGACACCTGGCTCCAACCCTAATTAACAAGATAGAGACTGTAGCTGCAGGCATCTCACTCCTGTAGTGAAAGTCAACCTGGAGATTTTCTCCTAAATTAACATAATTTGTTACTTGGAAAAGTCCTTGAACCACTCCCAAGATCCTGCTCAGTTTCCTGGTTTTCCACTCTAACCCCTCCATTGTTTGAAAACTAAATAAATACAGGTCACCTAGAGACAACCCTTGTCTCAACCCTCAAACTCTGTTAGAGGGTTTTTGACCCTCCTGGAGCCCTAAAATCATACCACTTGTCTCATGTATTTAAGCCTTTGCCATACACTCATTTGGGAGATTGGGGATCTTGCCCAGGTTTCCAATAATACATGGGCTAAGTTTCAAGCTTTGGGACATATAGAATACCGGCACTGGCCCAATTTACAAATAAATAAATAAAATGAAATAAACACACATACACATACAAAAAATTTCCTATGAGTCAGAGAAAAATATAGATAATTAAGCCCATAATGGAGTATTAAAAAGTCTGTATATTAAAGCATTTGTTGGTTTGGGTTTTATAGGGTAAAAAGGCAGAAGAGAAAGTAGTTCTCTTTAACTTACTGGGCTTTCAGTGGTACACTGACTCTTCCCTAGTTCCCCAAGGGCCTTATATGGCACACTGACTTTGAACTGGCTGAAGGTTCTCCTGTGACACTGATAGTCCAGGCTGGAAGCTTAGAAATAATAAGCGCTAGGTGCAGCTGTAGCTGTTGGGAATAGAGTAGAGATATCTCTGCTACCTTCTGCTTCAGAAGAGGTTATGCTATAGATACTCTGGAAAGCGGCTTGAGAGTAATTTATTGTCCTTCTTCCCTTTCCTATTTTATATACCCACTCTTCTGCCAAGCAAAGTAGTTGAACTGGAATTCTTGACCCATAGCTTGATTCGAAGAGAATCCAATAACTGCTGCATTCTAAATAAATGCCAACAACCAGAGAGAGAGAGAGAGAGAGAGAGAGAGAGAGAGAGAGAGAGAGAGATGTTCTCTGCAGTGCATCCATTTCTCAAGGTCAAAAATGAAGAACAAAGATGAGATTTCAGACATTCTTCCATCTCTCTCTAATAGGTGATTCTGAGATTTCCAAGTTGAAGAAGAAGGATGAGGAGAAAGGGGAGGAAGAGGAAGAAGAAGAGAAAAAGAGAAGGGGAAGTAGCAGAAAGACAAGGAAAAAGAAAGGGAAACTATCTTGATTCTTGATGTTTTTTCTTTTATAGCTTTGATCTCTGACCTCTTACAATGCACTTGCCATCTGTAACCATTTCTTTGTGTCTCAGAATAACACCTCCTCTCTCTTTTCTACTCAAATTTCCATTTACACTTTTTCAGCCCTATAAACAGATTGTATTGAAGGAGGTACACGCTCTGTGCCACATGTTTGCAGATGTTTATTTTGGACAGATCCAACTCTCCAAGGGATCAATACTATTTTTGTCAATTCCAATGTTATCACAGACATGTTAAATAGGACAGTAAACAGAGGGACAATTGACTCTTGCCCAAATCAAGATAGATATTAAAATGCTGATTTTATCTAAGAAAAACACTCTTACATGTGTCAATGTTAAGTCATATAGTGTATGTGTACGTTTGATTCTTTACAATACACTGTAGAAATTGAGATGTAAGTTAATCACAGGGGCCATTTTCAATCTGAAAGCCTGCTCCTTCTTATTTAGTGAGTCAATGCTTTATCATGTTTTGGAGTAGCATCTGGCTTGCTATTAGGCTGCAAAAGCCTCAGTCTATTCATAATGCAATAAATTTAAGTTGTTTATGAGGTATGTAGTCAGGACGCTGACAATTGGTGCCTTCTGAGAATTAAACTCTAAGATTAGTCTATTATGGAAGAAACAAATCTAAGGAAAAGTGCTTCTTCTTTGAGCTCCAGTTGCAGATAAACTGAAAACCACTTTTCTTGAATGAATTTTGCAATTTGAACATGCTTTTATTTTGGTGCTTAGAGATTTTATTACACTTAGGCATTTCTCTAAAATGATTGTATGTTAAATCAAGAGTGCATAGGCTAACATGTAGATAAAGTTCCATAACATATAACCACCAGATTGATTATAGTTATGATATAATAGGGCAAGGGAAAGAGCAATTTTCTGTGCTCTTGCTGTTCTACTTCTAGTGGACCGTATGGAGCAAGTTAGTACAAGTAAAACTTTCGGTATTCTCTCTTGGATCTCCAACATCTTCAGAGTGCCAGGCATGTAACAAATAACAAACAAGTAAATTTTTTCATGTATGAATTAAGAAGTATAGAGGACCATCAACAAGATAG
>RJWT010015949.1:0-20133 GCA_004365215.1 Cuniculus paca | reverse complement strand
GGTTGCTGAGAAGGAGTGGCTTGAATGGGAGAGAAGATAAACTTTGTCCCCTTAACAATATCAGCGCTAGTAATTTAATAACACTGTGTTGTGTCTTTAGGAAATTCCTCACATTTTGCAGGTATATAAATGATTGAAACAGAACAGCAAAAATAGATGTAAAAAGGACTACAGAGGTTAAACAGGTTGAGTTGTCTGGCCGCCCCAAAAGCAGGTGAGAAATATAGCACTGGTGTGCAGTAAATTTAATCTTTGAGCAAGTTTATTGTTTTATCAGGTTTTTGTTTAGGAAGAGTTCTATTATATATAACATTGAGATAAATTTTTGCATAGCAAATTTACTCAACAGGTTTATTCTTTTACCAGGTCTCATAGTATTTCACTATTTGGTATGTGGGGTCTTATTCATCAAAAGAGTTTATGACTTAATCAGTTATGAATTTTAAAAAGTTTTACTAATAATGCAGGATGTGTTGAGATTTATAGGCAGTGCGTTTATTCCATTAGGAGTCTTATTTTTTGAGCTAAGACGTGCTGGAGATATAATGCAAGCAAATAGCATGGCTTATTTGTAATAAACAGGCATGGTCTCTGAGGGACCTCCTACTAGAAGCACAGGATCTTATTCTTCATCTTATGGACTGAGAAAGTTTAATGATTTCCATGGGTCTGGTCATCAGTGAGTCTAAAACTTGGTTTGAAATGACTGTTGTCTCCTTTTCCTTATTGTAGCAGGGCTGGCTTCACCTACACAATGCTAGTGAGAGAGTGGTCCTTCTCATTGCTTTCTTCTGAGACTTTTTGGGGGGTTTCGGGGCTGAACCCACTGACAGGAAGGTGCACTACTACTGGGCTACATCACCAGCCCTGTGTGATTGTTTTAAATATCATTTCTTAAAGTAGAAAACACTATGATTGCTGTTTGTAGAGGTCAATGTCAGTAACCTGCCCCAAAGGACATCCCCAGTGAAGAGTTAGACCTAAGCTGAGACCCTCACTTGGGCCAGGGGCTTTCTTAGAAGAGTTTCAGCTTGTTTATCGTGAATTACAGGTGTTTAATCACAAGGGCAGTATAACTGGGGAAATTGTTAGAAGACTGCTGAATGGAGCAGCCGCATGAGGAAACAAATCTCAAAAGCTCCTTGCTCTCTGTGCCTCACTAACCCAGTGAAGTTGTGGGTAGGCTAAAAAGATAAGGGGACATTGCAATCAAGAACTAATGTGTAAGCCGGGTATGGTGGTGCACTCCTGTAACCTCAGCACTCAGGAGGCTAAGATAATAGGATCGTTGCAAGTTTGAGACCATCTTGGGCTACAAAGTGAGCCCAAGGCCAGCCTGAACTGCATAGGGAGACCACATCTCAAAAAGACCAAAAAAACAAAACAAAACAAAACAAAACAAAAAAACTAATTCCAGATGTGCATAATTCCAGATATTTGACAACTTCTGCAGGCCTGACCTGCCCATGCGTCCATGGTTATTTATTTGTAGCATTTGCCATATCATAATCCCATCCTGAATCATAGCAGAATATTTTTTACATCACTGAACTTTTGCCTAGTTTCAGTATTATATCACTAAAAGACTCACTCCTTTATAAACTCCATTGAACAGACAAGTGAGTTAAATATCAGCAGAGTTTTGACTGCTTCAATCATTGGGATAAATTTTGCTGACAATAGGGCAAAGTTCTAGCAGAAGTGACTCTAGCTAGACAATGATCCCCAAATGGGATAATTATATTCTTCCTATTTGTAGAGGGAATCAACTGTGATTTCAGGAGGTAAAGGTGACAGATGGTTTTCTGATTCTTCTTCAACAGTTATCCATGCTTTGGGGACAAAAAAAAGAAACAAGAAAAAAGAGAAGGAAATAAATGGAGAGAGAGAGGAAAGAAGAGAGAGAGAGAGAGAGAGAGAGAGAGAGAAAGTCAAGATCTGTTGCACTGGTTCAACTTATTCTCATATCTCATTTCCAACATATATATCCTTTAACTGCTGACCCCAGGACCACCTCCTCTCCTGGTCAAAGAATATTCCTTTGTTTCTTTATCCCTCTATTTGATATGCATTTATTCATTTTTATAAGAAAACAAGTTGATGGAATCAGTTTGTCTCCAATCGCCTCACGGCAGGTATTGCTTCTTCAAATTCTACACATTAGGGCTTTTTTTTTTCTTGTCTTTTTGAGACATGGTCTCACTATGCAGTTCAGGCTGGCCTTGGGCTCACTTTGTAGCCCAGGCTGGTCTCAAACTTGCAACGATCCTACTATCTCAGCCTCCCGAGTGCTGAGGTTACAGGAGCGCACCACCATGGCATTAGTTCTTGATTGCAATGTCCCCTTATCTTTTTAGCCTACCCACAACTTCACTGGGTTAGTGAAGCACAGAGAGCAAGGAGCTTTTGAGATTGGTTTCCTCATGTGGCTGCTCCATTCAGTAGTCTTCTAACAAATTCCCCAGTCATACTATTGCTCATTCCTCTCCATTTTGCACCATGAAACCAGGAAATCTCATCATGTCATTCACTGTCCTGATTAAATCCGTTAATGGCTTCCCACATCTCTTAGGATGAAGCTTAAAACTCTTAACTTGGCCAGTGAGATTCTTTATGGTCCAGGTCAAGCCTCACCCTCTAACTTTAATTTCAGTCTATCTCTTCTTACTCTTTCTTGACCAGGAATAGTGTCTTTTTTTTTCCCCCAACATACTGATTGAGCCCCTTCCCATCTCTGAGTCACTAAGTCTTGGCCATTATCATCCCTTTTTCTAACACTGTTTCCTCCAACTCCTCTCCTGGGTCACCTCTAGGTCTTTGAGCATTGTTATTTCCTTGAGGAAGTTTTCCCTGGTCTCTAGGACTGGACACCGTAGTTACACACTAATGATGAACTTCTGTGTTTTCTTCAAAGCTGTCGAATGTTTAACTAGACATTAGAATGCACACAAAATACTGTTTCATTAATATAAATGTGAGTTATGTGATGATTGTACCATGTTTCATTCACATCTGTGTTTGTAGGACTTGGTTTAATGGTACAGAGCAAACATTTCTTGTTGCTTGAATAAATGAATATTTCTTGTCTTCTCCCGTAAGTTTTAATATCCATTTGTATTGGGATTGTATCGCAACATTCATGTCTTTATGTATGTCATCTTTGCCAGGGTTATCTGGCTGGGTTTTTAGCCAAATCTATGACATGATCTTATAAGCACTGTCCTCTCACTAACTCCCAGTCCTCCTAAAAGGAGGCAGGAGACACACACACACACACACACGCATGCACATATACAGAGAGAGAGAGAGAGAGAGAGAGAGAGAGAGAGAGAGAAAGAGAGAGAGAGAGAGAGAGACTAACATCTGAGATCTTTTGAAGAAGTTTTAGAAAGATAGTATATTCAATTCCTTGTTATTATTTGGTGTATAGACCTACAAAGACTATACACCAAATAATGACCTTTTGGAAAATAACTTGTTTGCCTAAACAACAATTTTTTTTCCATTGCTTTCCTCCTGACAGGAATCATGATTGTTTGGGTGTTCAAATACCCAGTATGATTTTTAACAGGATGAACTTATCTGCAGAGGAAAATTCCAGGTAGTATAAACTCATTGACTTCCAAAATGTGGTCTTTAGAGTCTCAGGGGTTTTAGAGACCCTCTCAAGGGAATTCTTGAGGTCAGAACTATTTTCTTGGTAATACTAAGACAATGCTTGCTTTTATTCATACTGGCATTTGCTCTCAGGGTAAAAAAAAAATGATAAATAAAACTGTGGATGCCTGAGTACCAATCAAAGTGTACTAGTGAACACTGTATTTTTCCCTGCCATATACTCACAGATAAAAATAAGTCAGTTTTATTTTCAAATATCATTAATGAAACAGCAAAAATTATTTTTGTTTTATTAAATCTCAACTCTTGCGTACATGTCATTTTATTATTCTAAATGGAGAAAGAAAAATACAACTAAATAATTTCTTCTGCATATCAGCATACAGTGGACATGAGCATCTCAAGAAAAGTCATCGGGCAGTGCTTGAGTTGTAAACTAAACTAGTCAGATTTTTAAAGGCTAATAGTGCCCATCACATAAATTAAACTTTTAAATAAAATTATGTTTTCATGAAAAAATGAATTTGCAGCTCTGAGCTTAATGTCTCCCCAATATTTTAAGAATTTTCTAGTGATATTAGTTCAGATGTTAATGAATATATTTTCAATATTGTGTAAAAAGATGTGTCAATATTGGAAGATCTGCATCAATCAATGAATCACGTGATCAATTCCCACTGTTACAGAAACGTATCCCTGTAAAACTCTGTTCAAAGAGTGAAATAAAATAAAGGATTTTAATGTGACACAATACCAAAAGTTGTTTGATATGGGTTCTGATTCCACTAAATCTTTACAAAGCTATCACTTATTTAGTTTTAGTGTAGTATCAAAGAAGAATAACTCTAATTATCCAATGATGTTACTAAAGTATTCTTTCTTTTTGCAACTACGTATTGATGTAAGGCCAGATGTCTTTATATACAACATAGCACAATTGATTATAAGCAAAACAGGTATGAAAAAATTGATTGACTCTGTTAAACAAGGTATGACAGTTACAAGAACATAAAAGAATACCAGTCCTCTTCCTATGTTTTAATTTTTGAAAATATATTTTTTCTTAATCATATGCTGTTTCTATTCACAAGTTAATTTTTTCAATGAATTAATACATATTTTTAATTTTTTTGTTAAACTTCTAATAGGATAAATATTGATACATATCTTCTGTATCAACAAAAGTTTGATAACATCTGATCAGGGCTAATCATTGTGTTCTACTTCCCTGGCTGGTGATTGTTCTACTACCGACCCCAGTGAGATGTGAACAGAATTCTTTCAAGAGGAAAGCTTACTTTCAAGTGACACAAAAAGAAAGGGTGGTCTCTTCCTCTGCTGGCCATTATTACGTCAGTGTATGACATATAAACTTATGGTCTTCTTGCCTGCCCATAAGCTGAGGCCATGATAGTAGCGAAGTGAAAGAATAACAGTAATGTGGGTCCAGCTGGATATCATTAAATTATAGGATTAAACAACCCTGATGATGCCTTGTCCCCAAATTTTTTATTTGAGATAATAAGATTCCTCTATTGCTTAATTTATTTGGGTGGAATTTCCCAGTATTCTATTACAGAAATTTGTCTCCAAACTGTCAACTTACAAACTAAGTCACATCCAGGATGGAGAGACTTTTCTTACCCCTTTTGACTTTTTTTAGTACAGAGCTCAAATTCATATCAGCCTCAAAGATCATTAGTACCGTACGTCCAATCTCTTGGTTTTATATACTGCACTTCACAAGTGGGTATATGATTTTTCCTCCTCATAGGCCTTCTCACCATCCAAACCAGCAGAAAAATAAATAGCCATATAAAAGAGGTGAATGTTATAGACAACAAAAAACTGCTGGGATCTATGCCGCACTTCCCCCAAAGAGTCATTTCAGTCTATTAGGCATATAATGCATGTTTTAAAAAAGAACCCGTTGTAAATACATATTTGTTTAGATGGACTGCGGCACAACAGAGGATCTCTTGGGGAGAGAGGATGTATTTTACAACCTGCCAAAAAAGATCCTGTGAAAGGTATAAAATAAGGACAAACAGGAATAGAAGTCCGTTCTCCACTGAGGCTAACAAAAACTGAGTCACTTTTTATCCCCGGTGGCCTGACATTCACCCTGAACTGGGGAGACCTCCAGCTCCCAGATGGCCAGGAGCCATTCTATTTAAGCTTGTATTTGAAGGAGAGATGAGGGACCCAAGCTTCAGACAGTCTGCTTTTGACATTGCTGTTGATACCATAGGTCAGTGATGGCGAACCTTTCAGAGACTGAGTGCTGGAGCTGCAACCCCAAACCCACTTATTCATCACAAAGTGCCAACCTTGAAATTAAGCCTGAATGCTCAGTCACTGGGATGGTGCTGAGGCAACTTGGTTTGCACGCAAACAGAGAGGGCTCTGCATGCCCACTGTGGCGTGCATGCCGTAGATCTGCCACTACTGCCGTAGGTGAAGCTGGGATCACTTTCCCTGGCCATGGGGACATAAACAAAAAGATACACTCCCAGATCATCTGCGCTTGGTTCCATTTGCCTCCATCAGACTCAAAGTACCTCAGGACCTGTTTTATGAATCTGAATGAAATGTTCTTACACCAGACTACTGCCCATTATCACCAATTTAAGTAATAGCTGTAGGCAGGACTCCTATGGCCTTAATGGGAAAATGCCAGGGAAAGCAGCATTAGCTTCATCTTGAGGACCATTCAAAAGGAAAGAATCTTGGGAGAGAGAAGCCAGGTGCTTCGTATGAAATTTCCCTCCCTGAGAAACATGGGGATCCATTTCTACTTCGCATTCTGGTGCCCCGTGCCTCCTTCCTTCTGAGTCTTGCCAAGCTGCTTCTTTTCAGCTTTTGGGCACAACTAGAATACAAGAGTAATTACTCAGGTGATGATGTGTATTCCCTATGGTGCTGTATCAGGAGGAATGTGCTATCAATTTGTCCTATTTGTTGGTGATACTAAGCTTATTCACCTGGTACAGTGGTGACTACCCAGTCTTTCCATTGGAGAAGTACCTTGTGTTTTTATAATTAGTGAATTACCTGAGAGCTGATATTTGGGAAGCATTTAAATATCCCTTCCCCCCAACAAATTTTGCATGAATAGGAAACAATTAGAACAATCTATGATGAACTCAAAGGTTATGTTCGTGATCTCAAAATGGTACTTTTTTGTACCAAAAATGGTGCTTTTTTAATTCAATCATTACTTCCGTATTCATTTGCTGGCATGGATAAGAATCTATCACCGTGGTAAAACTGTGTGTATGTATATGTGTGAAAGATAGATAACTATACTACTAATTTCTGTTGATTCATCAAAAGAAGGTTGTGCTGTACTGTTTGTTTGATCATTTTTTATGCCTAGATCTCGTAACCTGAGCAACTACTTCTAAGATAATATGCAATGTATTAACTAGTGTTGATTTCTTACTGTTTTTTAAAATTTTATATTATTTCTATCCTTTTTTCTGTTTTGCTTTGAAGAAAAAAAAAGAATCTATCACCATAGACAGGCAGACTCCTTTTCAGTATCTTGCAGTCCATACCATACTTGTTCTTGTTGATGTTCAAAGTGTCTAATCTGACCAGTAGGAACCCTTCATCTTTGAGCACCTCCTTGCTCATAAACATATGACCTTGTCACAAGCTGTTTCAAGGAAAGCTTGTCTCTTGCTCCCCCAGGACTGGAATCAGACATTTTCCCAAGGAGCACTGGTTCCATTTAGTGGCAAATGGCACACAGAAACCTAGATCTAGGTGCCAGACATACTTGTTGCTGATGAAAGGTGAACTGTTACAAGATCCTTGACTGCATTCTGAAAAGAAAAAAATCCAAAAGGCACATTTTTAGGACATTCAAAGGATGACTATAAACACGGACCATATATTACATAATATTACTGTATTGATATTAAGTGTCCTGGGTGTGATAATGGTACTATGTGCTCCTTTTATTTATGGAGAAAGGCTACAATCAGTGGGCATTTGAATCATCAATAATGATTATTGTTTTCCTTATCTTCCTTTTAAAGATACAGATGATGAGAAGTAAATGTAATTTCAAGTTATTTATGGGTTCTAGGTGTGTACTGTTGATATTTTATCTAAAGCTACATCTAATCTATTCTTTGACCAATCCACTCATTTTAATGACTAGGTTTTTTTGTATTTATTGATCCTCTACCAACTTAATTTCTTTTTAAAAATCCACATGTTCTGTATTTAAAGTGTTAGTCTTTGTCCTACGCTAAGTGATAGTTCTTTTTAAAAAATCTTACATATAAATTTTAAAAAATTTAATGCAATAACTTTTGAATTAATATTTCATTACCTCATTTTGGGGCTTTAGTTCCCCTGTGTATGATTTTGCTGATTTTCATCCCCAACCTGCTACTTTCTTGTTTGCTTGGTGGTTTTTAAATTATGAACCCATCTTCATTGTCAATGTGTTTTACCTGCAAAGAGCTCAGGTGGAACCTCTGTTTCCTATGGGGTTTCAATGTCATTGGTTTCTTCTGCTGTCCAAGATTATGAACAGCCCACAACACATTTTATATTGATTTTTGGGGGCTTCAAGTTTCTGGATCCCTTCAGAATTGCAAATTCAAACCCCAAACAGTTGTATGCTGGGGTTTTAAATCCTCAATTAAGCATTTGGATCCAGATCATTGAAGGAGCTCTTTTTCAGAGCCTTCCTTTTATTGGAGGGTATAGCTGCTTAGGCATCCTGTCTTGATGCAGAAATCATGTTTCAATGCCTGTCTGCTGTGGTCTAAGGTCTCATCTTCAGTTTCTGCATAGCCTTCAAAATCTCAGCCCTGGAGATTGCCCATAGTGATACAATTATGGTTAGAATTATTTTCCTCTGCCCTAATCTTAGTACCTTAGAATATGGCCTTCTATGGCAAATTTATTTATTTATTTATTTATTTATTTATTTATTTATTTATTTTGGTATCGGGAATTGAACTTAAGACCTCGCGCTTGCCAGGTAGGCCCTTATGCTGCTCAATTAAATCCCCAGACCCCGGCAGTAGGATCTTTATAGATGAAATCAAGCAAAACTGAGGTCATAAGAATGGACTCTAACCCAAGACTGATGTCTTCATGAATAAGGGAAATTTGAACACAGTGCTGGAAAATCACAGAGGGAAAAATATGGGAAGTGCACCAAGGAAAGACAGAAGATAGAATGCTCAATCTACAAGCCAAGGAATACTCAAGACTACCCAAAGCTAAGAGAAAGGCATGGAACATCTCTTTCCTAGCTCCTTCACAGGGAATATGACCCTGTGAACGACATGTTTTCCTACTTCTGCCCTTCAGAATCACAAGGCAATAAGGCCTTGTAGTGGTTAAGTTACCTTGTTCATAGTACATGATTATGGGAACCCTAGGGACCTAACACAGCCTCCCTGACTCTGGCCACATCATCCATATAGCTGTGAAATCAGCTCCTTGCTTGCTAATCTTGTTTTCTGTTTCCTCTTCACTTCTAACCCATGAAGATTTCTTTCCTCAGGTCCCGCTTTGTATTTTCAATATTTTGTGGTGCTTGCATCTTACCCAGCATTTTTTTGAATGCATACTGGTAGAAATTTCATGTCATCTTGGCTCTCCATCTGCTCCCATCGTGACCTTTTGGACACTGGGAACCCAAGGGAAAATGAGTCCAACATTCTCACAATAAAATGACAGTCCTTAAAGGAGTGTTTCCCACCAGTGCCATGCTGAGCCTTATCTAATGCCACGGGCATGTTGTGTTGTGCATGGAGGTGGCCAGGACAGAGGCCAGACGAGTCACATTAATCAATAATGCTGGCCAGGCACAGAACATACCAGTTGCTTTGAAATACTGGGACTTTATGACATAGCTAATATGCTTCTACTTTCTTTTGTAGCAAACTGGTGTTACTTTATTTTTAATTCTATTCCTTGTAGAACTGTCATGCATACATAATGATAAATGGCAAATGCTTCCAAGATTGAGCTAAGTGGAAGAGATCCTAGTGAGAAAGGGTGTGTGCATCTTTGGGACATTTGTCTCTTAGTATCTGTGGATTGAATTTGAGAGGAAATATTGTCATGTAGCTCTGTCTTTCAAAATACAAAGGAATTTAGATGTCCATGTGAAACCTTCTGATTTTAAAATGTTGGCCCTAGAAAGAATTGAAAAATTTTAAAAATACTTTCAACTCAAACAAAATATATTTCATAGGCAATTTTATAAGTGCTACCTATTGCTTTTCTAACATTACTAGTTTTCTAACTTTTCTGAAAAAATATTCTGTAAAATAGTAGATTTATCCCATTCTTGCTAACCCTTTTTGTAACAATCTATACATTGTTACTTGCTGTGTAATTTACACAAATTGCTCATACATTATGGCAAAAGAATTTGAATGGTGACACTTTACTTAGAGTTATTTATTTATTTGAATACAGAGAAGTCTTTGATTCTAGAGGCATGTTTTCCTTTAAGGAAAATGATAAAGAGTAAAATTAATTGGAAACAGACGTTGCTTGACCCTCAAGTTCTGAAAACAGACGGAATATTCAAGGTCAACACTGAAACTCTAAGTTTAATTTATTCTGTTGTTTTTCTTCCTTCTCTCTCCCCAGAACATTCCATATTGTGTTAGCTTCTGTCAGAGAAATATAGCTTCATTCTGATCTGCCTCTTTGGGAGGAGGTATTAACTAACAGTGATTCCCAGGAGGCCATGCAGTGGCAGAGTGTCTGCTATTGGCACTGTGAAGATTGACTGAGCATTTTTTTTTCCTTGGAGTGGTAGAAGGATAATTACCTCCTGCTAAATTTGGGGACCACCAGCAAGATAGCTGCCCCACTGAACCTTTGAATGCCTGGATTACTTGTGTTTGGGGTCCAAGTCAGCCTGCTTTTCCCCTACTAAAGAGAAAGGGAGGTGCCAATGGCAGCATGGATAGACTGTCTCTGTTCTAATCATCCCACCTGTATCCCTTGTGGGCCAGAAAGAAGCAGAGAACTGCACATAACCACCCCCTTCACCCATCAAGCCCTAAGATATTGACATACTTGTCTTAGGGCCCATTTTTGAAGAGTATCTCTGATATACTTTGTCTTTCCTAATAGCCAAGTGTAAGTCCTTTTATGAACTTATTATATCATTCTAGAGTATCTCTGTGTTTTCAGCCTGAGTTGCTACTTTTGCAGAATTTGGGTTTCATAATCCTCTCTGCTTCAGAGGAAGACTTTCTCCCTCAATACTGAACATTTGGGTCTCTGTACCAATGTCCACAGCCTCCATGGTCAGTCTGTAGGATCTTTTACACTGTGAAATGCCTCTGGAGTGTAATTATTGATTAATGATGTTATGGTTTATGTCTGGATGTTCCCCCAAAGCCTCGTGCAGTCATGGGGGCATGCTGTTAGGTGGCAGCTGGACTGAGAGCTTGTGACTGATTCATTGTCTAGTGCTGGGATTATGGCTGTCAGTGTTACACCCACTCTAGGCTGAATAGCATACATACAATGTAAGGGACAGAAAGAGTCTTCTCTCACACACCTCCCTTTTTGCTCCTGTCACTTTTGCTGTCTTCTGCCACCATGAATGGTTGCCCCTCTGCCATGCCACCCTGCCTTGGAGCCAGCTGATTATGGACCTAAACTCCATAAATTGAGCTAAATAAACCTTTCCTTCCTTCATTTTGGGCATCAGGTATTTGTCTCAGCAACAAGAGAAAAGTAACCAAGACAAACGGTTTGTCATTTTTATATAGGAGCTTTCTTCTCTAGTCCCTCTGACCTACTTTTCAGGCTTCATCCAGACCTTGGGCCTCTCTCTGGCTACCAGTCTGTTCCACCTTTCATACCACTATTCTTGCAGTGCAACTGAGGTAGTTATTCTAAAACAAAGACAGACCTTACCATCACCTCAGTTAAAATATCTGATGAATCCCATTACCTAGCGAACAAAAGTCAAGACTCAGAGCATGGTACTCGGACCCCTACTTAAGTTGCCAACATTTTCCCCTGGCGCACAGCATCCATTCAGGCTGTATTCAGCCACTTGCTGTGTCCCAGGTAGAAGTGGAATACTGGACAAAAGTTTTCATCTCCCTGTGTAACAAAAAGTTCTATGTAACCACCAACATAGCTTCCAAATGTATAGAGCAAAAAGTAAAACAAATAGATTCAAAAGGAGGATGTAATAGGTGTGATAAAATTTGGGGAAATATTTGTCTGAATTTTCTCAGAACTTCCTAAATTAAGAATATGTTGAAGAAATAAAAAATGAATAATGTTGTGAAATAACAGTAAAAACTTGTTTATATGTGTGTGAAGACTCGTACCACTTTCAAATATGCATGAGATACTTACAAAATTGACCATGCATTAAATCAAAAAGAAATTTTCTACAACTATCTCAAATCAGAAGTTGTATAGATCATGAAGACTGATAACACTAAAAATTCAGACTTCTAAAATAACATTTGAGTTACCCAGAGTATCAAAGTAAAAATAATAAATTCATGATAAAATGAGAGTAACTTAAAAATAGGAAAACTAATGGCAGCCATAAGAACATTAAGCATGCATACTAGAAAACAAAATTGATTAAAATTAAATAAAATAAACATGAGACTCAAGAACTAGAATAAGACAATCTTATAAATCCAGAGAAAGTATAACAAAACTGATGATGATAACAAATAAAACTACTAGCTTTAATACTTGGTTCTTTGAAAAAGCATCATGCCTGGTCAAAATTATCAAAAAATGATGTATGCAAAGATAGATGATATTGGAAATGTGGAAGCAAATACAACTTCAAACAATGAGGTAATTATAAGATTAAATAAGGATTATTACATTCTAAGTTAATGAAGTAGAAATTTTTCTAGTAAAGATAAATCAAAAATTTATTCAAGTGAACAACTTGAAAAGACCAGACTTTCTGGAAAAATTTAAAAGTATCAAATAATGTACTAAAAATGATATCGGATCTAGACCATTTACAGGCAAGTTGTACTAACCCTTAAAAAGAAAGATAATTTTTATATTCCAGATCTTAGAAAAACATGGAAACCTTCCCAACTCATTCTGTAATAGAAATATTTTACTTCTTATAAAAGAATACAAGAGTAACAGAAAATTGAAAATTTCACATATGAACATAGAAAAACTGAATAAAAATATAATCCAGCTGCTTTTTACTAAGTTTATCTTTGTAAATAAAACATAATTAATCTGAATAATTCTATTACTTCAATTAACAAATTTCCTAAAAATAGAAATGCTACTATATATAAAATAGGAGTTAAATAAAATTAATCTCTTATTCATGAATTTTAAAAGCCATGGTAAACTAACAAAACTTTTTAATTCAATAAAAAGGTAAAGAAATCTAAATTAGTGATATAAAATCAGAAATATAATAGCTTCCTCTTATCTATTAGGATGGTCCAAGACCCCTGTTGGATGCATGAAATTGCAGATAGTACTGAACTCTGTACGTATCATGTTTTTTTCTATACATAGATGTCTATAGTAGATTTTAAATTATAATTTAGGTATAGCAAGAAAATAATAACAATAAGAACAAAATAGAGCAATTATAATAATATTTTGCTGTAAAAGTTACAATTATAGTCTTTCTTAAAATACCCTACTGTACTGTGAATGTGTAGATTTTAGCAAACTCTACATGAATTGTTTTTTTTTTTCCTTAATAAGTCAAGAACTTTCACCATTTGACTTAAAGGAAGCATTTTATAGTTTTTCTTTGACATATTCAAGTTGCCAATATTCCAACTTTTGCACATCGAGGCCATTATTAACTAAAATAAAGGTCATATGAGCGCAAGTACTGTGATACTGATGCAGCCGATGTGTAACTGAGACAGCTACTAAGTGACAGAGGGACAAGTGGAAAATATAGTGGACGAAAGAATGATTCACATCCCAAGTGGGACTAACAGGATAGCATGAGATTTCATCACACTGCTCAGAATGGCATGCAGTGTAAAACTTATGAGTTGCTTAATTCTGGATTTTTCCACTTAATATTTTAGGACCACAGCTGAACACTGTTAGGTGAAACCATGGATGTGAACACATACATAAGAGAGCAATTTATATTTCAGTCTCAGTCACTAAGAAATAAAAGTCAGATGATAAATATTGTGATAGAAGAAACAGAACTAACTCTGATATGAACTACAACTGATATGTTTTATACATAGAAATTCCAAATAAATTCAAGTACATTTGACTGTAGTAAGGTACAAGTTAAACACAAAAAGAGAATTTCTAAACAGTCACAAAAGTAGGAAATATATTAGAGAATTGTCCATTTTAGCAAAACATAATAAACATCTGGTGATAAAACTAACTGAAAGTATGCATGACTTATATCAATAAAGCTATATAAGAGACTTCATAATTGAAGATTTATCAGAAATAAAAAGACTCAAGAATGAAGACATACTGTATTCCCCCAAGTCAGTCATCCGTTCAATATTTAACGCTCCACCATCTTAGGCTAGGGACAGCTTCCCTAGAAAGTAAAATGTGATTTTATTTTTAGGAAATGATATAGCAGTGTCTGGAATGAAGAGGAATGGGAAAGTTGAGGGATGTGAGTATATTATACAATTTACAATTAAACTTCAGTAAGAATATTTAAAACAAAATAGGGCAAGCACATTATAAAATTATACAGGAGAGATGTTACAGAAGGATCATGAATACATTTTTTAAAAAACAGTAATTTGAAGGTGGGACAAATAATTTCTCCATTAATCTAAAAGTATATCAATTACATTTTTAAGAAAGAAAGAGATCAGCCAAGTAGACTAAAAGAGAAGAAATAGAACCATGTAACTGAGAGTTTGTGGCAAGTATGGCACTTAGAGTTGGAGGAAAATCAATGGGCCAATTAACCAATGATAAAGATGGGTAGCTACTCATTTGGAAAATTAGACCTCTATTTCATGGTATGCAAAATTTTGACATGGATTGAAAAGTTGATAAAAATTACTAAAATACAGTCATCTTAGGGTGTAGAAAATATTGTCCTCCTCAGTGAGAAAGGAAGCACAGAGTCTCTGTAGAACAAGTTGGCGTATTTGATTGCGCTAAAACAAAGAAAAATCTGAATACAAGACAAATGACTTGAGAGAAATATTTGCAACTGTAGAAACTTCTGAAAGTCTGTAAGAAAAATAAAAATAATGCCATAGAAAATTAAATAAAAAATGATTAGAGAATGTAGAGAATAAGAAATGGAATTTAGAAAATAGGAAATTGATAGGAATATATAAATATATATTTCAAACTTTCTAGTAATCAGAGAAAACCAAATTAAAACTAGATTGTTAAAATTAAATTGATAAAATTTTAAGGGACTGACATCCTAAGAAGGTGGGGATACAAGAAAATATGCTATCAACCACTGATGAATCATCTATTACCCCCTTTGAAAGGAAAATTTGCCAAGCTGTACCAAAGTCAAGACAGCTAGAAAGTTAATGGTATACATCCTTCAAACAAATAATTTTAATTCAAGAAATACAATCTACAAAATCACTTTTGTTAATGCTGGGAGATGTATAGATAAAAGCATACACTAAAATCAGACAATAATGAAAAACTTAGGCATAGATTAATTATTTTATAATAAATTATGGTATGCGCAGAAGAATACTAAGCAGCTTGTTTAAAGGAGTCGTGTATACTGGCTTTGAAAGGTCTTTAAGATAAATTAAGTAAAAAAAAATCAGGATACCAGATAACATGTATATATAACATAATCTCATGTGAAAATCTAATTTTATATAGTATATGGAAATGGGTAGAGAAAATTAACTGGAAAGAGGTATATCTAATTGTTCTATAGTGCTTACAATAAAACCAAAGGAAATGCAGGAAGGGAGTATAGGCATATATTTGGGGGCTTATATATTTCTTCTGTGTATTTCAGTGATGTTTGAATTATTTACTATTTCACATGGATGTGTTTCTGAGATGAAATTTGAAAAATGAAGGAATGCAATTGCAATATTGTCATTTCTTCATTTCTTCATATCATTTCTTCCCATATTCAGTAAATAAATGCTAACATATATTTAAATATATCAGGTTCCTAATTGTGGATCTTTCCAGGATACCTGTGGGTCTCCATCTGCACTCCTGACATCAGCAAGCCTCCCAGGAGGAAATGTATCCGGCAAGGCCAGAGCTCTGGTGCAGCACAATCACACTGGAGCACCTAGGCTTACAGGACACAGACAGACATTTTTTCAGTCATGCACAGCATCCCAGGCAGGGAAATGCAGGAAGGCATTACAGCGGAAAATATCTTCCCGTTAACTCAGGATAAGCGGAAGTTTCCAGGGTTGGGTGGGGAGAAGATGTCACTGCTTACCACCAAACCCCCATGTGGTGCCTGCGCCCAGCCTCCATGTACATGAAATGTTGGTGTGACCTTTGGAACTATCGACAGTATGCCCTGGAGACCAGCTGGGGGCTGCTTCATAAGAGTGGAAAAATCAATGACAGTGCTTGTACCGGCATCCTGGAGAGGCCTCTTGCTTCATATAGACCCACAGCCTTGAACTTATACCAACCTCAAGGCCTCCCACAGGGCAGGCTGATGGCAGCTGAATGCCACTGGCAGTTCTTTGCACCCTGAGTCATTAAAGGAGCTGAGATACGATTACTCTATAGAACATTAGAGAGCATATTGCATTTTCTAAAAGCTTTAAACATTGCCTTTTTTCAGGCACGGCAAACCTCTGTGTCCCTGAATTAGCACTTGAGTGTTGTAGAGTCTTGAGGACTTTGGACACATTGCTCTCCCCTTGGTCTTTGGCACTTTGTCAACCTTAACAGTCATACCTTACAATAAGCTTGGAGAATAGTGTAGGAATAGGACCCCAAAAGTTAGGGATAATGTAGGAATGGTCCTCTTAAGAACAAGAAGACACTAACCTAGACTGTCTGTAGTTCTCATATAGGTCACATATACTCAGAGATTGGCTAAGTTCCTCTTTGCATGAACTATTCCAGAAATGGCAGGCAAAAATAAGACTTTACACCCCTCCCAAGACTGTCATTACAGAACCCTAGCAAAGAGCTGATACCACCTGGGAGGGGTGACATGGGACCTGGGCCCCCCATTAACCCATAAAAACATGACCACTGCCCTATATTTAGCAGTTAGCCAGTCCCCATTCCTCGGGTGGCTTTGTCCCATTTTCTTCTGGAAATAAACTTACTCTTGGTTTGCATCATTTCTCATGTCTCTTCTTTTCTCTGCAGCAGAGGGACCAGCCCAAGAAAGCTGAAGGGAGTGGGCAGAGGACCATCCTTCATGGCCTCTACAACAGAATGCATATGGCCTTATTTCTGACCTTAGCACCTGTGTTGATCAGCTTTCCATTGCTATGATAAAGTCACTTAGACAAACAACTTATGCAGGAGAAAGGGTTTATTGTGCTCACAGTTTCAGAGGTTTCAGACTGTGGTTGGCTGAGTTGATACTTTGGGGCTTGTGATGCAGCACTTTGTGGCAGGAATGCCTGACAGAGAAAGTTGCTCACCTCAGGGCATCTGGGAAGCAAAGACAGGAAAAGGAAGCAGGTGGGGCCTGACATTCCTTCCAAGAGTACACCTACAATGATCTACCTTCCTTCCACTGGGCCCGGCCCTAAAGCTTCCATCACCTTCCATTTAGCACCACCAGACTGGCAACCAAACCCTTCACACATGGGTATTTGGAGAACACAGATCCAGACTATAGCAGCACCTAACTGAATCTTCCTCCAATTTTACCCTCCACTTAGTGAGCAACAATAAGACTTCCATTTGTTCTTTCAGTGTAAATAGAAATATACCTCATTATGTCAAAGCTTTCTGCAAAACTAACTGGGAGGACATTTCTAAATTTTCTGGAATCTCCAGAATCTTCAGACAGCCTTAGATGCTCTTATGGTTTGTGTCTAGATGTCCCCCCAAAGTATCATGCAGTCATAGGGCTTTTTCAGAGGTGGCTAAATCTAGAGTGTGTGATGCTGGGATGAAGGGAGTGTAGTTAGTAAATCAGTTCGCTGACCGTTTTGACATAGTTCTGGCTAGGATTAAGGGTGTGAGGGCTATACTCACCCTGAGGCATGTGGCCTGAATGCAATATAAGAAACAGAAAGAATGTTGTCGAGTCCATTGTTTCTTTTGCAGTCTTCTGCCTGCCATAAGTTGTTCTCTGTGTGTCCCGCTGCCAAGCCACCCTACCTTGGAGCCAGCTGATTATGGATGAAACCTCTATAAACTGTGAGCTAAATAAACCTTTCCCCCTTTAACTTTGGGTGTTGGGTATTTTGTCTCAGCAATGAGAAGAGTAACTAAGACAGATGTATAGCCAGTTATTTGCCCTGAATATGACATAATGATGAATCAAGAGCCTTGGAGTCCTCAAAACCAGAGCTGTATCCAAGTACTGGTGCTCACAGATTCTACTGCTCTTGTTAATTACTTATCCTTTCTGAACTTTCTATGAAAGTGAGGGTACTAATAACTACTCTGCATGGTTCACATTCAGATTATAGACAACGTTGAAAGGTGCTGGCATTACCTGGCCCTTTGAAGACCCCATAAATAATGACTTTTATATTTTCCTTGGGGCTATATTTGTGTCACAGGCCTCCTCCATCCAATGATTGGATAAAACCAATGGTTAGAAACAAACTGAGAAAGTGTGGTATTTCCTCTGAAAGACATTGAAAGGGACTTTTAACGTAAAGAAATATTTCAATCCAGTGAATTTCCCCAACAGGAGATCTCCAGGTGTTTGGGTACTGTATTAGTTCTTTTTTTATTACTATAATGATATAAAGAAAAGAAGTTTACTTAGATCATGGTTTGGGGGACTAAAAGCCCAAACAGCATGATGCTGGATCTAATGTGGACCCCAAGATGCATCATGTTGTCATGGTCCATTGTATGACAGCGTGTGAAAAGAGGGCAGAACATTTAGTGAAACAGGAAACCTGGGAGAGATCAGAGTCTCAGCAGAACTACCTTGACAGGCAGTCTCCAATAACCTAGTTACCTCCCACTAAACTCTTCCTCCTAAAAGTCCCTCCACTTTTAATGTTGCCATACTGAGGACCAAGCTTCCAACATTTGAAGCTTTGGGGCACATCTACAAATTGTAACCAAACCGTAGAGGGCACCACAATGGAACAATTTACACCAAAAATATCAATCAATCAAATAAACAAGTTTCATTCATTAGAACTATATTTTTCTTGTATTAGTATCAAGTATGTAATAGTCTTTCAAAAGTGAACATTTTTGTTTCTAAAATAGAAGACATAGAGACCTGGCCAAAGTGTTATTTCTATGTTGAAAATCAAAATTCTCAAGAAAACAAAATAAATTGTCCATGGTATCCTTTGAATTGATCCTCCATCAATCAGGGGACTACCTTATCTGTCAGTCACAAGGGAAGAATGATGTGGTTCTATTTCCTCAATCATTACATGTTTCTTGAGGGTAAGAAGTAATCTTCCTGTTTGGCGTAGCACCCAGTAGATGCTTTGTAAAACTGATTGATTGGTTGATTGATTGATTGGTTGATATATCAAGGTCCAAAATCCATATAATGTGATGGTGACTTTCATATTGTCACTTATCCTCCCTAAGAATGAATGTCAGATCATGCAAACTGAATAGAACATTGGATTCATTTATTTTACTTTCTATAGACCTTCTGGGTTAGAGACAGGCTCATAAAACATGTGTATGAAGTGGAAAACTTGGGGTAGTTGCAAAGCTGAGAGATAAAATGTAATTTAACAACATTACATACAGCATCCAGGGTCCTGATAGGATGTGATAGATACCAAAGGGCTGTGTGTTTGGATTTCTTAGTAATTATAAGTCTTTTAAGAGGCAATATTTCCTACTTGGAAGGTTGAGGCAGGAGGACTGCAAGTTTGAACCCAGCCCAGTCAACTTAATGACTTAATAAGATTCTGTTTCAAAATAAGAAATAAAAAGGCTGGGGATGTATCTCAGTATGAAGGCTTTGGGTTCAATCCCTAGTGTGTTGGAGAGTGAAAGGGAAAGGGAGGGAAATAGGGAGGGAGAAGGGGAGAAAAAGGGAGAGATAGAGAGAGAGAAATAGAAAGAGAGACAGAGAGAGAAACCAGAGACAAGCTATTTTGTCCACAGATAAGACTAGAGACAAGGGAAGAAGTGAATATCCTTTCTTAATCATCAGAAGTAACCACACATTCCTAACCTGACAATCTGTCCTTACTCCCTGACCCTTGCCTTGAGTGTATAGAAAAGGCGGGAGGAAAGATATAAGGAAATGCAAAGGAGAGAGAAAACCTAGAATCTTTGAAGAGATGGGCTCACCTCCCACCACCTTTCTCGGCTTTAGGAGGCCGAGGGCTGCAGGCTTCTGGATGAGACATGGCCCTGGTCTTCTTGGCATCACAGCCCTGGCCC
>RJWT010015948.1:0-20126 GCA_004365215.1 Cuniculus paca | reverse complement strand
GGATCAGGCTAACTTTGAGAAACTGGTGCAGAAGACCGAAGGGAAAGAGAGAAAGAAGACATAAAAAGAAGAATAGAACCAGAACCACAAATAGGCTAGAAATCATATTCACACCCATATAAAAATCAGATCAGGCAATTAAGGAGAAAAACACAAAAACCAAAAAAGAAAAACAAAACCACAACAGTACAAATCAAACAAGAGAGAGAAAGAGAGAGACAAAAAACAAAAGAAAGAAAAAGGTCCCCTTCCAGGTTTGTCTCTGCTGTCACTGGTGGAGACAGAGTCCCAATCCATGCTGATTTATCTCAGCAAGCCAGCAGTAGCTTTTTGGCAGGGTAGCTGATAATCTCAGTTAGCCTGCACCTTCTGGCCAAGAACAGACTAATTCAGGCTGCATCTGTCCAGGCACCTTCCATGGGCTTTAGCCCAGCTGGGAGCTGCTAGATGGAGCCAGTCAGCCCCTATTCTAGATGGCTCCCAGTCAATCACTTTCTCAGCATTCACCACCAGTCACGCAGTCCTTCACATCTGCTGTTCTCCTTCACTGCTGCATCTCTCTGTGGAGTCCTCCATGATTGCTGGCAGTCATCATGTGTCTGCAGGTTTGAAATGCTCGTCTCATACTGTGAGTCCTGTCTCAGGGAGAAGTTTCTGTTGGGTGCCTACTTCCTCTTCACTGAAGTTTGTCTCTTCACTCTCTCTGTGGGCTTCAATTCACACTTTAGATCCTTCTTGGGTCAAGGTGACCCACTTTCCTCCTTCTTGCCTTCCTCACATTACTATATTCCAGCGCCTGGATGGTGACTCTCAGAGAGGCTGTTTCTCTACTGCTTACCACTCCTCCATCTTGGTTCCCTTCAGTATTTTGTTTTATACTGGATTCAGACTAAAAGATGTTAAATATAAAAAAAAATCACTACCAGAGAACTTCTCCCACTGTAGTAACAGATAACATCACCTTGACCCTCTGGCAGTTCTAGAAGAGAGCATTCATAGGATTTAGGAGTCTGGCTCAAGTTGTTTAATAATGGACTCTCAAAGCAGAAAATGGCCACAGATTGAGCAAGTGTGATGCCATAATTGTTTCAGGTTGGTCCTCACAGCAAGTTGAACAGTTTGACAAATAAACGGCTAGCTGACAAGTGAGTTGTTTGCCTAGGTGAGCGGAGTGTTATCGGAGATAAATTGATTTGCAGGAGTTACCTGAGGCAAATTGTGCAACTATTTATTGGTTTACTGTCTTATCTTCCTTGGACAAATGTTTCCTAGGACAAAATACTAACTCATGTTGACACAGATGGTCTCTGTTCTTAGTCCTAATAACTGTGTCATATTGATTGATAGAGGTCATCATGGTTCTGAAAGACCTTGTGCCTGAGATCTAAGGAACTTACATTCTCGTGAGCAGGTAGCCATGTGAGCAAGCATTGCCAATTTTAATTTGTACAAAGTACATGGAAAATAAGAAATATTTGAATCTTCTTACGAAAATCTTTACAGTAGAAGAAGCACAGACTTTCAGTGGATAAGGGAATGAGGGTACTTGAATCCAGGTAGAGGAAGGATAACATAAAAAGCTCCACAGATGTTCCATGTGATATCATCTTCTTTATACCTGTGCCCCCATGCTTTGCTTCAGGCATTCATCTCTTTTTCTAATTATTATAAATGTCTACTAGCTGATCTCACCAACCCCATCTTGTACTGGCACATTCTACTTCACTATGCTATAGTTGTGTAATCCAGGCACATTATATTCAGCTCTGGGTATGTGGATCCATAAGGTGCCTCCCTTTGCTGCTGGGCCTCTCATAGGAAAGGTAAAAATGTCTGGGATTTTGAGGTAGATGGGTGGTACCTACCCTCCTTTCCAAATGAATGAGATACCAAAGAGATCCAGACAGGTCTTTAGGTTTCGGATAATAAAATACAATGTATACAGAATGGCAAGGGAATGTCAGGAAGGACTTTAGATGATTTTGTGACCCTTATTTTATCTAATTCTCATGCTTATAAATGACCTGTAGACTCTCCCTAGAGCCTCAGCATGTCTCCATATAGATATTCCCTCCAATGACACTGTCTGCCAGGGTTCTCTTTCTTTTGCCTCATGCTATCTTCTTACCTCCTCTAGTTTTGGAATTTTTACTTCCTTTTTCTCCTCTTATCTTGGATGATAGACTTTCTTCCAACAAGTATTAGGCCTTTGGTCTCTTATTAGTTCTTCTTAGTCTGAAGAGAAACACTGATTAACAAAACATGTTCCCAACCTCTCCCACAAATCTTATAGCTGAAGTCTTTCATCACTGAACATAGTCTTTCATCTCTATTTCTGCATCCCAGAAATCTCAAGAACTTTATTGTCTCATGTTAGGCCTTCTGTTTCTGAGTTGAGAATGTACTCTGCAGCTAGGTAAGAGGACAAAGGATGTATCTATCTCTGAGAAAAGGAACAAATAAACATTGAGTTTGATTGTCTGCTTTGCATTGTAGCTTGACTTTATTTTTGTTTTCCTTTTTTTAAAAAAACAAACAAACCATATCTTGCAAGAGTTGGTCTCCAGTCTTATAGTCACCACATCTATATATGAAATTCATCCTTCTAGAGTAATGTTTAATTTATTTTGAGTTTTTAAAAAATGTGTCATTCTTCTTATCAAGCTGAGTAGCATTAAAAAAATCCTTATTCTATTAATATAGATTTGGAAGGTATCTTATTCAATCACCCCTTCTCAATTCTTGGCACATTTCCCTCAAATGCAGTGGGAAGAAGTAAAGACGGCCCAGTGATATATCTCATCACATAAGCAACCTTCTTAAAACCCTCTGAGTTTCTTCATTGCCAGGAAACAGAGAACATGCCTACTCCTAGGACAGCCATACCTGAACTCCAAACAATTGTCGCCATGATTTATTATTGCAACTTCTCAAGAGAAACCAGGCATATGAGGGTCTAAGAGAAATATCTCTACTTTTAAATCTTGGATGACATAAGTAAAATAAAACAAAAGTAAATGGAAAATTCATCACCAAAATAATACATATTTTCATTATCTGGCCCAAAGGATTAAGTCCAAATTTCTTATTGAAGTAAAGGAGCCGGTCTTTGCCTGTTCTCCTGCCTCTTCTCAGTTTACCTTCCTCAAAATAACTGCCACAATATTGTAGTTTCACTCTGGAATATCCCACAATGACCTGGTTCCCAGTTCGGTGCTATAGTGAGGTGGTGGAACTTTGAAGAGGTGGGTACCCGAGGGAGGTCTCCAGTCACTGCAGGCAGGCTCTTGAGGGAGACTGTGGCTTCCTGGTCTCTTTTTCATTTTCTAGCCATGAAGTGAATGTTCTTGCCCTATCCCGTGCAGATAAAGGCCCAAAGCCAGAGGGTCAACTCATCATGGATTGAAATCTATAAAACTATGAGCCAAGACAAACTTTTTCTCATTAAAAATTGATTACATTAAGTATTTTTATAGTGATAAGAATATAGCAAATATAAACAGCAATATTAAAACTATTACCATCTTTTAGAGTTCCCAATTTCTATGTCTTTGAAAGCATGGTTTTCTCTCCTTGGAATCCTTTCACATACATTGTCTAGCTGGTAAATTCCTACTCTCTTTGGAGGCTCTCTCTCTCCTTTGAAGCCTACATAGATCAAGCAGTCCCCCAGGACGGTTCTCTCTGCTCTGTTAATTCTGTACTGCACGCACACTGTTGCTATTATTGTTATCTTCCATTTATTCAATGCCTACTTTGTTCCAGATACTCTAAAGCAAAAAATTTTTAGGAAGAGCAAAATGCTTATTTAGAGCCACAAAATTAAAGCAAGAACCCAGGTCATAATTGAGTCCTTCTGCCTGCAAATCACATGCATCATCTACTGTCACTTTCTACATCCTATTTCTGTGTGAATTATTTGTTTGCATTAATTCCCCTTACTCCTTTATGGGATTAACTGACAATAAGAGCAATGTTTGATTCATCTTTGTATCATTACTCTGAAGAATGTAATATGCATTCAACAAATGTTTATTGAACTAAAGTGGACTGTGTTTTAAATGCGAATCATTAATTTTATGCAATATTGCTTTATCTTCATTTCATTGATTATTTCTTGGTATTTATCTATTTTTTTCATATTGGATCATTAAAAAAGTCCAATGTGATATTTTTCAAATTCATTTCATTCCAAAAGTATAATGAACCCAAAGGCAGAATTGTCATCATTTTAATAGCAGTACACACGACTCAAGCAATTATTTTTGAGGCATGCTTTAGGGAGCAGAATATTAGCTCTCTAGTTCCTAAATTCCAAAATCTCAATTTAACAAGAAAAGATCTCAATTTGGGAAAGAAAAAAATTTTATTTTAAGCAAATTTATTTAGTTAGTTATATTTAGCATGTTTCCTATATCCCCCCAAAATTTATAGATGGGATGTAATCATGATTATGTTTTCTTCTATATGCTAATGCTGATATATGCGTTCTTCATATATAGTAAAATGACCCTACATAACTATATTCAAGCAAAGAGGAACAATTTGTGCTCAACCACTTAACATTCCCCCTGAGTGTTCCACAAAATACAGTACATGGCCTGAGGGAAAGAGAAAGTCTGACTTGATGAAAACTCTCTGGTGGATGGGTAGATGGGATCTGTGAATGAAATCTTAATGCACCAGACTCAAATCCAGTATTTAATTACCTTTTTTCTGCCCCAGGGTCCCTAAGGAATCCAGTATATTCTTATCCATAAGGTTAGTTAGAACTCTCATGATAGGAGGGGGAAAAAATGAGGTCTAGGGGTGAATATCAACTAAGAGGCTACTCAGAGTATGAGGAGAACATATGGAGTTTCTCACCACCACTTTTTATCAAGTATCTCCATGGTGGGCTGACTCCAAGCTTCCTTTTGGAACTGTCCCCATCCCAGAAAAAAAAATTTTATTCCAGTGGAGGACTTGGGTAGAGTTCCCTTGGGGAAATTCATTTCTGAGACTGAATTGCATTTCATCTGAATAGATCACTTCTAAGAGAAGAGATTAGCTTTGAAGTTTTCTAAGAGTAACTCTCCTGAGATGCTGTAAAATTCTTCTGTCTCTACATTTTGGTAAAAAGTGGTAAGGGCAGATATTATACCTCAAAAATGGAAAATGAGGTTCAAATATAACTGTTTTCATTACAGTCTGACAGACAAATGTCCTCCTCCCTATCCTTTACTCCTAGGGCCTAAGTAAGGTAAAAGCTGTCCCCCACCCACCTATTTAGTCCCCCACATTGGTGACAAGAACATCTCAGTCTTTTATCTTCTTATCCTGTTATGAGAATCCCCGGGAGGACAGTTATCCACACATAATCAGAGTCATGCCTGGAACACTATGTTTTCACTGTTCTGAATTTTATGAATTAAGAGGCAGGTGAAGTCATCCTGTTCTTTTGAGACCGAGCAAAATACAGTTTCTACAGATGTCTCAGCAGTCCTCCGTGGGGCCAGAGCATCAGTGCCTGTGCTGCTGCTTGGGTTGCCTGGTCTTCTCAGCCTGTCTCCATACTGACCATGCTCCAGCGCCCCTACTGAGAAGCTCCTTGAACTCCCACCCAGTGTGATAGCCACAGTGAACCTCCCTGTTTAGAGCAGCAGCTCTCAGTGCATGGCCCAGGCACTCGCCACATGATCGTGACCTGGAAACTTACTAAGACTACAAATTATTGGCCCTCAGCTCAGAACCCATGAATTCCTGGGTTGTGATTTGCAAATCTGTGTTTTAAAAAACACTAGTTGATTCTGAGGCTTACCAAAATTCGAAAGTCATTCCTTCAGAGCAAAATTGTTCAAAATGTGATCCTTAGATCTCAGCAGCAGTGTGGACCTGGGAGCTTATTAAAATTCCAGTTCTCTGGTTGCACACTGAACGTGTGGAAACAGAACCTCAGAATTGTGTTGTAACAAGCTTCCCAGTTAATGCCTATTATAGGTGTAATTTGAGATTTACTCTCTTAAAGCATTTCTATTTGCTTTTACTCACTTCTAGGCTCCTAGTCTTATCTCTTTTTAGCCTAGAAACACAGAGACTAAAGACCCAAGTACTACAGTTCTTTCAGTACATTTATCTCCTTCCTGACACCTTCCCATTGCATACAGCTGCTGCTGAAGTTTTTAATGTGATGGGTCAAACAGTACTTTGCTACATCTAGACCAGCCTAACGTCGATTCTTCTCATAAAGGAATATTCCTCTCAAGAGCCCAGTGGCTTCTGTAAGGATATTATGATAGCTAGGAAGGTGTTGCCACTCAGGGCACAAAGAAAGAACAAACGAAATTTATTCCTAGGATAGGAACTATGGAGAATGTTAAATCACACTAGTAACACTGATGAGTCTCAGCACTCATTCAGAACTCAACCAGAATGCATTGAAGGATAGAAGAAGTATTTAGAACGTAACTGCCATTTGTGAATATGCTGGTTTGGTTTGACTTTGAGTATTTGCTGAGATGGCAAATTGTCAACAGAAAGAGAAAATATAAAAATAACATGATGTAAAGAAAGAATTCACTGTGTCTAATATGTTTGTTTCCATAAAAACACAAATTGAAAGACATGGATTCAAAATATTCTGGAGGGCTTTGTACACATCAAGAATACAGAATATTGATTTGGAAGGTTTGTAGGACTGCTTCGAGAGCAGATATCAGATAATCATGGGAAAGATGAAATAAAAAGATAATCTGCTCTGAATGAAAATAAGGCCATACAAAAGTTGGGATTATATCAGCATGAAGAATTTCACTTCTCAAAAGCAATTTAATGATAAAGTTACTTCTAATCATTTCTTAGTAGTTAATTTCCAATCAAATAATCTTATGGTCAGTTTCAACAGATGGCTAACAAATTTATTCTATCATTTTACAATTATCAATTTTCTAAGAGACCTCAAAGGAAACTCAAATGATATTTGCACAGTCAGTTATCTACAGAACATGAAATTTGGGTAGTGGCTTAAATGTGAAAGTATCACAGGTCACAGTTTTAACCATATTTGTGTTCCTTGATCTGAATTCTGGACACACATTGGGGGTATAATAAGTAAAGCACCAAAAATAAATTAGTACTATGTGGTGTTTATTATGAGAGAGAGAGAGACAGATTAAGAAAGTTTGCCCAGCTTACTCCTTGTTGGTATCACCCCACCCCTCGCCCCAGGCACTAGGGATTGAACTCATGACCTTGCACTTGCCCGGCAGGCACTTAGGCCACTGAGCTAGATCCCCAGCCCTTGTCTTTTTGAGACAGGGTCTCACTATGCCATGCAGGCTGGCCTTGAGCTCACTTTGTAGCCCAGGCTGGTCTCGAACTCACGATCCTCCTGTCTCAGCCTCCCAAGTGCTGACATTACAGGCGTGAGCCACCACGCCCGGCTCCTTTTTGGTATTTTATCAAATCTATTTCCTTGAGTGCTTGCCACTTTCTTTTCCATACTGCATAATGATTTTCAAACATTTTTTCAGGGTCTATTTCCTTTTCTATGAAAAAATTATTTATTACAGTTAATCTATTTTAGAAAACCAACAGGGTTTCTTGTGGCACATAAGGGTAGAATTTGTGGCCTAAGCACATGCAGTCTGTTTTTATTATCACAGTAATTTGATTATTCAGGGTATATGAATGACTAAAATTTGCATAATTCAAAGAAATAAGGCAAAGATGGCCAATTAGGATACACAAATTATTTTCTTAGAATTCAAAAGAGATAGAAATTATTAAAAAAAAACCAGAACAACTAAATCAACTGCTAATGACCAGATGACAAAATAACACATTAATGTATCCTGGGTTTTACTATAGCCTTCAACATATGTCCTCTCTTTATCTCTGCATTTTCTATCTGTATTTTTGGTATGCACAGATAGATCTCCACAAGTTGTTTTTAGAATATATGTCAATTCAGTGTCCCCTGAACCTCAGGCTCTTTGCATGGGAGTAGCAAATTTATATGCCACTGAGAACAGAGATTTCGAAAGGAGAGCACAAGAAGGACTAAGTCATAGACATGCCTTTATAATTTGTCAAGAATGCTTAAGGGTACCCACTTTTTAATCCTGTCTATTCTCCAAAAATTATTATAGAAGATTTATAATTAGTATCTTTCATTATACTTTGGCTTATTATATGTTAGCTTTATAACCTAATAATTATTAAGCTCTTATTAGAGATAGTGAATGTTTATTGTGAAATGTCAAAGCTTAGAATTCTGCAGGAGGTACTTTCTATGTACTAACAAGCTTCTTGTTGAAGAAAGATGTCTTCCAAAGAAATTTTAAAAGAGAACCAGGATGAATATTATTTTTTCATTTGGGCCACAAATAAGTGCTCATTTCAACATGTTCCACAGCTCCCCAGAGCTAAGAAATTAAAGACAGTCCTATGATACCATATTTCAAAAGCAGAACAGGGCTTCGCTGCTAAAGCAGTGAAGTAGTTTTATCTCAGAAGCATACAGCATCATGAATAACACTGTTATCCAGAAGCAATTAACTGGTAGGCACCAGTCTGTGTTCTAACTAAGAAGGCTAGCTTGACTGTGAAGGCAAAACTGCCCATTCCACTTATGTTGACATTTGGTATAGATGAGAAGAAATTTGTGGTATGAGATCAATAAAAAAGTAATTAAAAGTAAAAGGCTCTTAATGATTGTAAATGAAGCTGAGAACACAAACTTGGATCTCAGAAACCCAGAGTTGTGGCTCTGGGGCCATGGTCTGTTAACATCTGTTTCTTGGGTAGGAATGTTTTTCTTTCAGAATAACAGTGTTACATGAATCAACAGCTTCCAAAGGAACTATTTCCTTCGGTCTCAGACTTGAAAAATCTCATTGATCTTTGGTGAAATCTCAGTTATATAAGTAGGAAGTTATTTTTAAAGCCGTACCAGATGCTACAGTTCCTCCTCATTGCTCCCACATCAATGTGCACTGTTTATTCAGAACTGAGCCAAAAGTTAGTTCTGCAATAAGAAAGTCAAGGAAGGCTTCCTGACAAACCAAGAGAATAGATTTGCATGCAATGGATCTGTAAATATTCCTGTTAGCTTTATTACATGGCTGTTGGCTTTTGAGCTGCACATTCTCTCTCTCTCTCATACACACATACACACAAAAATACTTCAAGATTTTTCTTAAGCAGCACTAAGTTTTTATTCTGGAATTGACAGCAGGATTTCTTCTCAATTTAAATCATTTTTACAGTCTCTGTAGTGAGACTAAAACATTAACAGATAAACTACAACCCTAGCTCATCAATTTGCCAGGATAAAAAGTAAAGCAGTCCATGCTGTCAGAAATGATCTTTGGTAACATAAAAGTGGTAATTGATTTAGTCAAATTGGAACTTAAATTAAAAGAAATTCTTAGTACCATGCTATATCCATAGATTAAAGCATTCTTTCTACAATGTTTTTTTTTCTATAACAAGGTTAAAATTTGATCAATAGTAAATGAAGCTAAAGGCCATAGTTAGTATATTTTACTGAGAAAGTATGTCACAAACAAATGTCAAAACTTGACATACATTTGTTTCATGTTTCTCCAAAAAAATGTATTTATTCACTGTTGTAACCTTAGTACCTAGAACAGTAGTAGGTACTTTCTAGGAAGGGACTGCAAATGAATGAGATGAAAAACTATACCTGTTTTCAGTACAATCTCAATTTTTACAGTCATAACTACCTATTTTTAAAATAAATCAGTTGGTGAGTATCCTTGCCTGTATGCCTATACATCATATCTTTCTCCACTATACCATTTTGTCATATTATTGCCTCAGGCATACATGTTATGATTAATAAACCATCTAATATTATAATTTACCCTCTGTTTTCATGTAGAGCTACTAGTATTATAATTCGCCACATTTTCATGTAGAACTACCACTGGATCTTTAAACAAAATAAAGACTCCTTTGCTAAAATTATCAGATACCTTCATAAAGCTTAGGAGAAATGTCAACTTCTTTGAAGGACACCAAGCCATGTGTGATTAAGCTTTTGCTTCTAATTTGAACCTTATCTCCTACCACTCCCTTATGGTCGCTATGCTGATTTTCATTCCCATTTTAGGAATTCTGGCTTTCATTGATAGCCCATCAGCTTCCCTGGCATCAGCATTTGTGCTGATAACACTTAGAAGCTTGGGGAAAAAATGCTGTTTGAAGACACTTAAAAGTGACAAATTTGGCATAAACCAACTTTGAAAGAAGGGAAACACATGGTAGAAATTCACATTTACCTGCTTTTCCTCCATGACAGCCCCTGACCAGAGATCAGAGTAGATAGGGCTCAAGCAAGATACTATTAGCTTGCAGAATCAGAGCATAAAAGTTGGGGCTGCCTAAATGGCTGGATCTAAAGGGGTAAATTGTGGAAAGGATTTTCCCAAGTACATGTAAAACCCCACTCAGAACCTTGACTAAATTCTACCCTTAGGATTTGTAGGGTGAGACTCTAAGAAGTTAGAGGAAGGCAAGAGTAATTGAAGCTCTACCAATTTAAAGTGGCTTGATAAATATCCCAAGATTTTCATTAAAATCCCAGAAGAAGGGCCGGGGATCTAGCTCAGTAGCCTAAGCGCCTGCCTGGCAAGCGCAAGGCCGTGGGTTCAATCCCTGGTGCCACGAAAAAAAAAATCCCAGAAGAAATAGATTTTAGGATTAAAGACAACAAATCAGGACTAAGTGATTCACTAATATTTACCTGATGAGGAAGACTTATACTCTCTGAAAGATCATTAAATCAAATTTCTAAAGCATATCAATACAATACTCAAAATGCAATAAAATGACTAGGTATATGAACAAATATGGAAAATGTGATCTGTGGTCAAGAGAAAAAAGCTAACAGACAAATGCATATCAGGTGTTAGAATTAATAGGCAATTTCAAAATAATCATAATAAACACATGAGAGAATCTGAAAGAAAAATAAGATATAATGACTGAAGAGATTAGTGAATTTCAGGAAACATGGAAACTTTTTTAAAATAAATGAATAAATATTTTTAAACCAAATGCAAATCTGCAATAAAAAATTATTTGAGTAAAATTCATCTAGGATTGGATGCTACAAAAGAAAAGATCAGTGAACTTGAAGACAGTTAAAAGAAATCATCCATTCTAATTCACAAAGGGAGATATGAAGATAAAAATGAACTGAGCCTCCCGTGAACTTGGGACGACATTAAGTGACCTAAAGTATGTAACTGGAGATTCGGGGGAAATGTACATTTGTGTATATATATATATATATATATCTCCACGATAAACAAATATATATATATTTGCTTGTTTGCTTATTTATGCACATGTTTCAATTCTATTTTAAACTTAGTCCAATCAAAAGGTAAGTAGTTCCTATGGGTAGCAGCAACTTCCAACCTTTTCCTGAAGGTGATACTTAAATGTACACTGGATGCAGTTGATTTACCTTGGGGCTTAATTGGGGGATCCAGGTGCTTAGCACAGGGTCCTGTGGGCTCTGTTATGATGACCCCTTGTCTACCGGAATGCAGCTGTACCTTTTGGCACTCACAGCTAGTTTGTGTTTAGTGAACTCAGGTCTGCCATGGGCGGACAGAAACCGACTATGTCTTACCTCAGCTTCCATTCCTACCAGTTCCCAAGTTTCTGCCACATCGTCTTACAGTCTCTGGATCCACTGGTTCAATCTCAGTTTCTGCCACTAAAACAGACTTGACGGATCCATTTGCATGAAAATGCCACACTGGAACTCAGAGCTTCATAGCCTCGTTCCTAATCACAGAGCAGTCTCACTGATGTGGCCTGTCTCCAAGGCTGTGTCTCCAAAGCGGTGACCATTGTTTCAGGTTCGAAGCAGAGAACAAGATAACACATTTCCTCTCCTCTCCTTCCCTCTTTACTCTTAGTTCTGCTAGTGCTCTCGAGTTTAAATCTCATACACCTGCAGACTTTAGTTGGGAAGAGAAAAACCTTGCTTTCTCTGAAATCACTACCAAAATTCCTAGACTAGGAAAGTGCATCTTTAATTTTTGTAGTCCATACCCTTTCTTTTCTCTAAGAACTAACTTCTGCTCCCATTGTCAAAGACAAAAGAGAACCATTTCTATTCTATAGAATAATGCTGTGAGCTGGGTCCTATAACTTTAATGCTAAGTTATTAGAAGCTGAAGGAAGATAGAAAATTTGGGAAATTGTGTCTTAAGACAATGGACCAGCTATGTATGGTGTTGTTTCATAAAATGACTTGGAAAAGCAGAAGGTGACAACTATTTATTTTTGTATTCTTTATCCAGCAGATTCTGATCCTCCCTAGACATATGGGTGGCAGAACTCAGCAGAACACACAGAAAGAACAATACTTTTCAAAATATTACTAATACTCATTGTTTTGTTTTATTTACAACTGTGAGGTATAAATATATTTCAGGACAGTTTTCATAGGTGAGTCCTGAGGCCCTGGCATTTCAGACACAAATGTGCAGCTATGATTGCTGACTTCATGATATTGCTTCATGAAAGTGACTCCCTGTCCACAACTCTGAATCTGTCACTGTATCGAATTTAAACTTCTCAGGATGGAAGTGAGTAATTCAAAGAAAATAGTACCTCAACTCAAAACCTCCTGATATATTCTTTTTTTTAACTTTAACTGTAACCTCCTCCAGTTCATTAAAATTGTATCAGATTCAGCCTTGAATTATGAGTCAAATTATAACACTAAATTAAGACCATTTTTAATTCCCAGGATTATGTTTATTAAGGAAGTAGTTCTTTCTTTAAAAAAACACATTTTCAGATAAATCTACTGATAAATTTCCAGATTTACTTATGGTAATCAACAAAATAAAATTTAGTGTAATGATTAATAACATACTCCTTTAGAGACAGATGTTCAAGAAATTTAATTCAAACAAGGAAAGTTTTCAAACATATATATATCAAATCCCTCTAAGACAGTGGATTTCAGATGCGTTGTTGTCTTTGCTGTTTTATTAATGAGGTTGTCTGTGGGCATCGATGCGTCACACCAGGCTGCAACCGATTCCTGTCCTTCCTTAAATGTCTTGCTCTAGTTCCAATCAGTATTAGCAGGGAAGAAAACAACTCATGCATGTGAACCTCAGGCTGATACAGCACCCTAGCTTTATGTGCATAACTGAAGTCCTAAATATTTAATATACACTGTTCTATCTCATTTCAGAAGCTATGTGAAGGCAGTTTTCCTAAATCCTATAAGCTAGTCTAAAATTTAAATCCAAAAGGGAAAGATTATGATTTGAATGATTTCAAGCTGACATTATATGGTCCAGAGGAAATGAAACCATTCCATAGAAAACCACACTTTTTCTGAAAAGAAATTTTTAAATATGCATTTTATTATTCATGTATTAGTCAAAATATTTCCTATGATTAGAGAACATGTCAGAAAGCTCAAAAGCACTGTGAAAAACAAAGTTATTTCTGAGAAATGGGGTATAATATTTTTATTGGACAAATTAGAACTACTATAAAGCATTAGAAATTCTTTCCTATTCTAAAAATATTAATACATTATTGTAAAAATCACTATTTACCTCATTAAATTCTGGCATCTATCACAATGTATGGTCTACCACCATAGAGTCACTTTAATAATAACAAAATATGAGAAAGTAGATATTCAGTGAACAAAATGCAAAATAATTACACCTATAAAAATGGCCTAGGTAAAAAAAAAAAAGTAGAATGAGTTTGAACCTCAATAAAATAGTATTACATCCTGTTTCATCTCTTAACTGTGTATAGTTGGAAAACTCAAAACCCCAAAGGTTACAAGAAGAATGTTTTAAATATGGTTAGAATTATTCAATGAGAAAATTCACATCTCCTCAAGGTAATAGGGACCGATTACATACAAAAAATGGCAGAAGATAGTCAGCTCGCTTCTCCCCAGAAGATTATCACAGCATAGTGCCTGAGGGACCTTGGAATAACACATCCAAAATAAGAATGTATTTGGATAACACCAAGCCTATAAGCCTATATATTCAGATGATACCGACATGTTTTGGCAGGACAAACAGCAAAATTCTATGTTTTAGAAAAGAACATATCTCTACATTATTAAAAGCTTACATCTCATGAGCATATCGGTAACCAGTTTTCCAACATATCTCCGAGATCAAGTTTATAAATAAGTCTAATTAGCATAAAAGAAACACATTTAATGACATTTCAAATATAAAATAGCATTGAAATCTGAAGCATAGCCAGATACATACTTAACATTGACTAAACTATTTCAAATGCTATATCTTTAAATTAATTTATGTTGAACACAGTGGGTACCAGAGTCAATCCTAGTTGCTATGACAACAGACACTGAAAATTTAAAGATCCAGCAGCAGGCTCAATTCCCTGCAAAGAGGTTATTTTACATTAAAATTACATACCATCACAACAGTTTCAAGGAAACATGGTAAACAGATAGACATGAAAGTCATCTTTTCTAATTGTTGTATAAGATCTAATGTTCATCATTTTAACTTAAATTTCCTCCTAGCTAGATTTAGAGTAAATCAGAATCTAAATTTCAAAAGGCAAGCAACTAATTATCAAAATGCTACACTAGGGAAGGAAAGATAGCTAAACGAGTCATGCAACAAAAACACTATAGAGTATCAGTCTATAATATTTGCTTTGGAAATGTATCCCTGGCTGATGGGTCATTTTCATAAGATGGAAACTTAAAAGAATAAGATGGAACCATATGAACACACTGGATTTTTTTAGCTTCATAAGATGCACGATGATTTCTCTAAAGAGACTTTTAATTGACTGTAAAATTACTGAATTTGAAAATGATTGTGTTTTGTATCATTCCAATATCACTTTTATGGGGTCAAGGCTCATCAATTCTACCAAATAAACATACCCACTCATGTAGCCCAAAAAACAGTCACCTTGTGCATATAAACCAAATGGAGAGGAACAAGACACGAAGGGCTGTCAGTCAGTGCGTGCCAATGAAGAGAGGAAGGTAGAGGCCTCAGGAAACAGCAATGCTGTCTCACCTTCCACTGGAGCACGAAGGGCAAGTGAAATCCCTGCCGGGCTTCAGTTCAGTGAGCATCGTGCTAGTCCGATTTTCCAACTCATCTCTTAAAAATACTCACACGCACATATTTTGGGGGGACGGCCCCTTCCTGTTGTTTAGTCTGCTAATGTGTAATATCACTCTTGAGCTGGCTCATCCTGAGCCACTGATTAAAATTGGTTTCTTCTGTGCTGTCCCTGATGCCAGAGGTTCATTCCACTTGAAATAGGGAGGTTTTCTTTTCTGCGTTCATTTTATAATTCTCAAGTTAGATTCTTTAACCAAGGTTCATTTTTCAAAACTTTTTTGAAGGAGAAAAAGGAGGCAGTGAACATTATTAAAAGGAAAAAAAATACTTCCTTTTCCTTAAATAGGTCCCTAACATGTCCCTAGCACACAAGAATTAAGTCAATGAGAACACTCAGTTCTCTAAAGGGTATCTATTCAATGTACTATTTGTTTACAGTTTACCAGGGCACATAAAATTTTTATTTTATTTGCCATCCAAATTTTCCTCCTCCACAAGGATAAGAATTAAAAAGAAACAAAACACTATGTGGATCCGAAATACACAGCATCCCTGGTTACAGATGATGGAGACAAAAATCAACAAGAAGGTCCATGTTTCAAATGCATTTTAGTGATGGAAATTCAAAAATTTTAAATATGGTAAAACCACTACTACTGCTTCTCCACTCTGAAATTATGCGATATTAATTATGCTGAAAATATGTTCATCATCCACATGAATATTACCCAAGATGATTCAGAGGAAAAAAATATTCTACTAGGGAAAAAAAAAGCCCACATAGGATCAAAATATTATAATCATCCATGTAATGTAAGTTTTCATTCGTTTCTTTTTAAGTAGTTTGAAAATAAGGAATCTGTGAAAATCGGTGGGTAGAGAGCTACAAGCAAGATACTAATTTAGTGTTTTTAAAACCATGTGTTTATATCATCTAAGTGGAACAGATTGTTCTGTTAAAACTACCGCTCAACATTCAAGAATCCTCTTCAGGTATTTATAGGGCTTGGGACAGGCTCCAGCTATTACAGTTTGCAGTGGCTTTTCACACATTTCTGTTTAACTTATCAGCAATAATATTTATAGATGTGTGACATGGCATGAGAAATTATTTTTATCTAATTCATACCTCTTAAAAATCATCTAATGTCCATGTAAATAAAGCAAAGCTGTTTAACATTACTAATTAGGTGTTGCAGTTGAAAAGATACACTGCTTGCAGTTGAAAAGATACACTGCCTGTCTTTAATCCTCTACAAAAGTCAAACTATTTTGAACATCTAGCATAAGCAAAGCACTGTGAAGGACAAGACCATCTTGCTACAGACCCTGAAAACACAGCAGAGAGGAGATTATAAAAGTGCCTACTATGTCAGAAAAGACTTTCTGAAACAGGTAGCATTTGCACTAGAAAGTTCTGATTTGCCCAGTATCAGGCCCTACGCAGGTAGGAAGGATCTTCCAGCAAGTAAAGTCAGTACAAAGATAAAAAGGAGAGATATCTACACTGTTCCCGAGATCCTAAAGGGACCACTTGGTGAACTGGGGTCTTGACCGAGAAAATTTCAACTCTCAAGTGTATTAACACAGAATTTATTATGTGGACAAGGCTTGGGAGCAGGGAGATAGCAGATGGTAAGGTGTACTTTGGTAAGGATCCCATTACAATATGTAGGTAGACTACAGTGGAAAGTCATGAAGACATAGGTAAGGCTGAAGCATCTAGCCCAGGATGATACCAGCAGCTTACAAAACTGCAGAGGTAGAACAAACAGGACTTGATAAAGACCAACTTGAGGTCCCCATCTTTAAGGGTTAAGACAGCAGATATGTTAAAGAATATAAATATACAAGTAGAAAACATTAAATCACAATATATTTGGGGAATGCAGAGCAAATTTTAATATCTTCCTTTTGTCCTTAGCCAATGTAAATTAACTTCTTTCCTTCCTTCTCTTCCCTCTCTACTCCTCCCCTAATTAAGCAGGCAAAGAGTGAACTAAATAGACAACTGCTTACAGTTTCATAAAATCCAGTAACTTAAGTATTTCCTTTAGGTGACATTTAGCCAAAAGAAAGCAAAGAACCCTCTTTTTTTCAGATAATCTCACTTTCTTTTTTACTCCATAAATGATAAATGGGTAAGGAATGGAGAAGTATGGGGACCCTGTTAGATGGCTTCAAGTTTTGGGGAACAATGGGGGTCCTCATGTTCTCTTTTCATCTTCTTGTCCTTGGGTGTGCACAGGCTATCTTATTAAGCACTGCAGACTTCCAGAGCAGAAGCCAAGAACTTTTAAATTTGAGTTTAATTCCCCTGGTTCTGGTGATGCTCCTCGCGGCAGCTTCTGATAAATCTCAGCACATCTAAATTTCTGCTCTGGTTGGTTCTGAGGTTTGCTTTGGACTCCCACTGACAACACCTCAGAGCACTCACTCATCAGCTATTGCTACAGAGCTACCTTCCCCCTGCGCACCACGCCCTTCTGGAAAGCTAAGTATGAGGAGCTGAGTCAGTGGTCATGCTAGAACTGTCAGATTTATTTGGATATGACTCCCACCAAGGTTGGTACAGAGATGTTAGATGATATGGGAAATAAGGGTCCTTTTCCATCGCTGAGGTATCCTCACTTGCTAATATGCCTGCCCCACCAATCCCAAATAAATGGTAAGCTGAGTATTTCCTGCCTGGCTTGTCTATTCCCTTGCTGCTGCCTTCTGGGATAACCCTTAATAAACCACTGGCTCTGTAATCCTTGACTCACAGTAGGCTTAATGGGGAGCAAAATAAAGGCAACGTTTCCTGAATATGCTTCGCTTTTTTTATTTGCCCAAGAGAAATCTCTGAAGCCTGTGAGCCTAAGTCATGTAGGAAATTCAAGTCTGAAACGTTCCAGTTTCTCCTTTTTAATCTTTTAGTTAAAATCAGAATGACAAATTTTTAGTTAATAAAATACAGTGGGTGGAATTTTTCCCTTGGCTGACTCATCTTGCTGTCCAGCTGACAGAAAGATTAGCTAGACCTCTTTGAGGAGGTCAGTGAGCTCTGATTCAGCTCCATGCTACCATTATAATACTTGGGGTTATTAGTGCTTTCTGCCTGGACCTGTTTTATACAGAATAACAACATCAACTAAGAACCTAAGTAGCTTCATCATCCAAGGCTTGCAGGGTTTTAAAACAACCAAGTTTCCAAGAATCACTAGACTGAAAGTAGAATTACTAAGTCTTTTTTTTTAATTGATAAAACACATTTTCTCAAAATGTTTTTAAGTGTTCATTTTAACTGCAAATTATAACTCTAACTAAACAGCTATGAAAATCTGGCTTCAAATCCTAGATACAGTGCTCACTAACAATGATACCAAGCATATTCCCTCATGCCTCCATCTCTTCTTCCCCTAAGTCAGAATTAATAACTGGATTTTACAGTGTCAATTAGGAATAAATGAGATGATGTTTGCACAGTTTAACACATAATCAGTATGTGTGTTAACTTATTTTAAATGATCCACAATACTTCACTGATTTGATTAACATTTATAGAATATCTGTTTATTGCTTGACTCTAATGAATAAAATATAATCACTTCCCTACCAACCAAAAACTTATAGTCTGCTGGAGATAAATTTTTTTAATTAATATATAATTGAAATGTATATATCATATCATAACATCCAATAGACTATTGTATAGTAGTATTAAATTGGATGGATATTATAATGAAACTAAGTTTTATTGAATACAGAAACAGTAAAAGTACTATCTATAATTTCTATGCTTTATATCTGCTTATATTCAGTGAATGAAATTTGATAGTCTTATAATTCTGAAGAACCTTATTTGTTTTATTAAAGGGTTAATGTTTGAATGGTTGATACAGAAGAAAATGAGAAGAGAGCCATTCATCCCTGAGTCATGGTAAATGTGAAGACAAAATTATAGCCATGTAAGGCTCTGTGGTCACTCAAGAGAAATGAATTGCTGGTCTGTCTAATTTATCATGTCACCCCACTAAAATTACCTTCAGTGTCATAAAACCGATACCTACTGGCTAAGTGCTGAGGAGACTGGGACATTTAATATTCTCTTACCAGAAATATCTAGTGATATATTTTGTTGATCACGGTAGCTCATCCTGCTTCCTGTCCTACACGTATCTGGCACAATTTGTTCTGGTCTAAGAGATCATTTTGTGTATGCATAGCATGCCCTTGGTCAAGCTCACCCCAATCCTGCCAATTTCCATAGATAACCCTTACATGCCACTCCTTAAATGGGGAGTGGACAGCTCCTAGAGCTCACTCACATTGCTTGAGGATAAACAGGGTGTGATTTGCTAAGATCACTCCTGAGAAGACGTGTCTGCTGATGAAGTAACTCAGGCTCCACCAGAAGATTTACTGAGGTGTTTAATTAAGACAAGAAGAGATGTAGCTGACACTCATAACTCAACCATAAAGCATTTATCGTGTTAACACCTGGCTCTCAGATCTAATTTTTAAAGTGTTTGTTCCTGGTACCCCATAAAAACATCACCAACTTTATTAAAAGAATGATAAAGGGATGTCTGACAGCACTTACAAAGCAGATCAACTCTTTATCCTAACCTTGTCCTTTCATCCTTGCAGAAGAGAATGCTTACATTTTAGGAACCATTTACCAGTAATATATGCATGTCTAATCATTAGTCTTACTCTGGGAACAATTTTAACACCTTAATTCTTCAAATTTGTGATATATATTTTATAATGACTTGACTTTATATCTGCTGTATTTTCCTTCATAAAGGAAAAACATATCCATTCTGCAATTAAATGTTAAACTGACCATTTCATTTTAATTCTAGGAGAAACTTTTCTTAAAGTTTATTTTGGGAGACTTTAGAAGTTGCCTTTTCCAATATAACTGACTTTTTCCAATTATTTATTAGGGTAAAGAAACAACAAAAGACCAAAGAGGTAGTAAGATCCAAGAAATCAACAACC